>JASGCC010000539.1:0-82275 GCA_030067915.1 Hydractinia echinata | reverse complement strand
ACACAGCAGAAGATTTCAAATACACAGCAGAAGATTTCAAATACACAGCAGAAGATTTCAAATACACAGCAGAAGTTTCAATACACAGCAAAGATTTCAAATACACAGCAAAGATTTTAAATACACAGCAGAAGATTTCAAATACACAGCAGAAGATTTCAAATACACAGCAGAAGATTCAAATACACAGCAGAAGATTTCAAATACACAGCAGAAGATTTCAAATACACTGCAGAAGATTTCAAATACACAGCAGAAGATTTCAAATACACAGCAGAAGATTTTCAAATACCAGCAGAAGATTTCAAATACACAGCAGAAGATTTCAAATACACAGCAGAAGATTTCAAATACACAGCAGAAGATTTCAAATACACAGCAGAAGATTTCAAATACACTGCAGAAATTTAATACAACAGCAGAAGATTTCAAATACACAGCAGAAGATTCAAATACACAGCAGAAGATTTAAATACACAGCAGAAGATTTCAAATACAAGCAGAAGATTTCAAATACACAGCAGAAGATTTCAAATACACAGCAGAAGATTTTAAATACACTGCAGAAGATTTTAAATACACAGCAGAATATTCAAATACCAGCAGAAGATTTCAAATACACAGCAGAAGATTTCAAATACACAGCAGAAGATTTCAAATACACAGCAGAAGATTTCAAATACACAGCAGAAGATTTCAAATACACAGCAGAAGATTTCAAATACACAGCAAAATTCAAATACACAGCAGAAGATTTCAAATACAGCAGAAGATTTCAAATACACAGCAGAAGATTTCAAATACACTGCAGAAGATTTCAAATACACAGCAGAAGATTTCAAATACACAGCAGAAGATTTCAAATACACAGCAGAAGATTTCAAATACACAGCAGATATTTCAAATACACAGCAGAAGATTTCAAATACACAGCAGAAGATTTCAAATACACAGCAGATTTCAAATACACTGCAGAAGATTTAAATACACAGCAGAAGATTTCAAATACACAGCAGAAATTCAAATCACAGCAGAAATTTCAAATACACAGAAGATTTCAAATACACTGCAGAAGATTTCAAATACACAGCAGAATATGTCAAATACACACAGAAGATTTCAAATACACAGCAAAGATTTCAATACACAGCAGAAGATTTCAAATACACTGCAGAAGATTTTACAATACACAGCAGAATATTTTAAATACACTCAGAAGATTTCAAATACACAGCAGAAGATTTCAAATACACAGCAGAAAGATTTCAATACACAGCAGAAGATTCAAATACACAGCAGAAGATTTCAAATACACAGCAGAAGATTTCAAATACACAGCAGAAAGATTTAAATACACAGAGAAGATTTAAATACACAGCAGAAGATTTCAAATACACAGCAGAAGATTTCAAATACACAGCAGAAGATTTCAAATACACAGCAGAAGATTTCAAATACACAGCAAAGATTTCAAATACACAGCAGAAGATTTCAAATACACAGCAGAATTCAAATAGCAGAAGATTTAAATACACAGCAGAAGATTTCAAATACACAGCAGAAGATTTCAAATACACAGCAGAAATTTCAAATACACAGCAGAAGATTTCAAATACACAGCAAAGTTTCAATACACAGCAGAAGATTTCAATACACAGCAGAAGATTTCAAATACACTGCAGAAGATTTCAAATACACAGCAGAAGATTTCAAATACACAGCAGAAGATTTCAAATACACAGCAGAAGATTTCAAATACACAGCAGAAGATTTCAAATACACAGCAGAAGATTTCAAATACACAGCAGAATATGTCAAATACACAGCAGAAGATTTCAAATACACAGCAGAAGATTTCAAATACACAGCAGAAGATTTCAAATACACAGCAGAATATTTCAAATACACAGCAGAAGATTTCAAATACACAGCAGAAGATTTCAAATACAGCAGAGAAGATTTCAAATACACAGCAGAATATTTCAAATACACTGCAGAAGATTTCAAATACACAGCAGAAGATTTCAAATACACAGCAGAAATTTCAAATACACAGCAGAAGATTTCAAATACACAGCAGAAGATTTCAAATACACAGCAGAAGATTTCAAATACACAGCAGAAGATTTCAAATACACTGCAGAAGATTTCAAATACACAGCAGAAGATTTCAAATACACTGCAGAAGATTTCAAATACACAGCAGAAGATTTCAAATACACAGCAGAAGATTTCAAATACACAGAAGATTTCAAATACACAGCAGAAGATTTCAAATACACAGCAGAAGATTTCAAATACACAGCAGAAGATTTCAAATACACAGCAGAAGATTTCAAATACACTGCAGAAGATTTCAAATACACAGCAGAAGATTTCAAATACACAGCAGAAGATTTCAAATACACAGCAGAAGATTTCAAATACACAGCAGAAGATTTCAAATACACAGCAGAAGATTTCAAATACACACAGAAGATTTTAAATACACTGCAGAAGATTTCAAATACACAGCAGAAGATTTCAAATACACAGCAGAAGATTTCAAATACACAGCAGAAGATTTCAAATACACAGCAGAAGATTTCAAATACACAGCAGAAGATTTCAAATACACAGCAGAAGATTTCAAATACACAGCAGAAGATTTCAAATACACAGCAGAAGATTTCAAATACACAGCAGAAATTCAAATACACAGCAGAAGATTTCAAATACACAGCAGAAGATTTCAAATACACAGAAGATTTTAAATACACAAGAAGATTTCAAATACACAGCAGAAGATTTCAAATACACAGCAGAAGATTTCAAATACACAGCAGAAGATTTCAAATACACAGCAGAAGATTTCAAATACACAGCAGAAGATTTCAAATACACAGCAGAAGATTTCAAATACACAGCAGAAGATTTCAAATACACAGCAGAATTTCAAATACACAGCAGAAGATTTCAAATACACGCAGAGATTTCAAATACACAGCAGAAGATTTCAAATACACAGCAGAAGATTTCAAATACACAGCAGAAGATTTCAAATACACAGCAGAAGATTTCAAATACACAGCAGAAGATTTCAAATACACAGCAGAAGATTTCAAATACACAGCAGAAGATTTCAAATACACGCAGAAGATTTCAAATACACAGCAGAAGATTTCAAATACACAGCAGAAGATTTCAAATACACAGCAGAAGATTTCAAATACACAGCAGAAGATTTCAAATACAAGCAGAAGATTTCAAATACACAGCAGAATATTTCAAATACACAGCAGAAGATTTCAAATACACAGCAGAATATTCAAATACACAGCAGAAGATTTCAAATACACAGCAGAAGATTTCAAATACACAGCAGAAGATTTCAAATACACAGCAGAAGATTTCAAATACACAGCAGAAGATTCAAATACACTGCAGAAGATTTCAAATACACAGCAGAAGATTTCAAATACACAGCAGAAGATTTCAAATACACAGCAGAAGATTTCAAATACACAGCAGAAGATTTCAAATACACAGCAGAAGATTTCAAATACACAGCAGAAGATTTCAAATACACTGCAGAAGATTTCAAATACACAGCAGAAGATTTCAAATACACAGCAGAAGATTTCAAATACACAGCAGAAGATTTCAAATACACAGCAGAAGATTTCAAATACACAGCAGAAGATTTCAAATACACAGCAGAAGATTTCAAATACACAGCAGAAGATTTCAAATACACAGCAGAATTTCAAATACACAGCAGAAGATTTCAAATACACAGCAAGATTTCAAATACACAGCAGAAGATTTCAAATACACAGCAGAAGATTTCAAATACACAGCAGAAGATTTCAAATACACAGCAGAAGATTTCAAATACACAGCAGAAGATTTCAAATACACAGCAGAAGATTTCAAATACACAGCAGAAGATTTCAAATACACAGCAGAAGATTTCAAATACACAGCAGAAGATTTCAAATACACAGCAGAAGATTTCAAATACACAGCAGAAGATTTCAAATACACAGCAGAAGATTTCAAATACACAGCAGAAGATTTCAAATACACAGCAGAAGATTTCAAATACACAGCAGAAGATTTCAAATACACAGCAGAAGATTTCAAATACACAGCAGAAGATTTCAAATACACAGCAGAAGATTTCAAATACACAGCAGAAGATTTCAAATACACAGCAGAAGATTTCAAATACACAGCAGAAGATTTCAAATACACAGCAGAAGATTTCAAATACACAGCAGAAGATTTCAAATACACAGCAGAAGATTTCAAATACACAGCAGAAGATTTCAAATACACAGCAGAAGATTTCAAATACACAGCAGAAGATTTCAAATACACAGCAGAAGATTTCAAATACACAGCAGAAGATTTCAAATACACAGCAGAAGATTTCAAATACACAGCAGAAGATTTCAAATACACAGCAGAAGATTTCAAATACACAGCAGAAGATTTCAAATACACAGCAGAAGATTTCAAATACACAGCAGAAGATTTCAAATACACAGCAGAAGATTTCAAATACACAGCAGAAGATTTCAAATACACAGCAGAAGATTTCAAATACACAGCAGAAGATTTCAAATACACAGCAGAAGATTTCAAATACACAGCAGAAGATTTCAAATACACAGCAGAAGATTTCAAATACACAGCAGAAGATTTCAAATACACAGCAGAAGATTTCAAATACACAGCAGAAGATTTCAAATACACAGCAGAAGATTTCAAATACACAGCAGAAGATTTCAAATACACAGCAGAAGATTTCAAATACACAGCAGAAGATTTCAAATACACAGCAGAAGATTTCAAATACACAGCAGAAGATTTCAAATACACAGCAGAAGATTTCAAATACACAGCAGAAGATTTCAAATACACAGCAGAAGATTTCAAATACACAGCAGAAGATTTCAAATACACAGCAGAAGATTTCAAATACACAGCAGAAGATTTCAAATACACAGCAGAAGATTTCAAATACACAGCAGAAGATTTCAAATACACAGCAGAAGATTTCAAATACACAGCAGAAGATTTCAAATACACAGCAGAATATTTCAAATACACAGCAGAAGATTTCAAATACACAGCAATTTCAAATACACAGCAGAAGATTTCAAATACACAGCAGAAGATTTCAAATACACAGCAGAAGATTTCAAATACACAGCAGAAGATTTCAAATACACAGCAGAATATTTCAAATACACAGCAGAAGATTTCAAATACACAGCAGAAGATTTCAAATACACAGCAGAAGATTTCAAATACACAGCAGAAGATTTCAAATACACAGCAGAAGATTTCAAATACACAGCAGAAGATTTCAAATACACAGCAGAAGATTTCAAATACACAGCAGAAGATTTCAAATACACAGCAGAAGATTTCAAATACACAGCAGAAGATTTCAAATACACAGCAGAAGATTTCAAATACACAGCAGAAGATTTCAAATACACAGCAGAAGATTTCAAATACACAGCAGAAGATTTCAAATACACAGCAGAAGATTTCAAATACACAGCAGAAGATTTCAAATACACAGCAGAAGATTTCAAATACACAGCAGAAGATTTCAAATACACAGCAGAAGATTTCAAATACACAGCAGAAGATTTCAAATACACAGCAGAAGATTTCAAATACACAGCAGAAGATTTCAAATACACAGCAGAAGATTTCAAATACACAGCAGAAGATTTCAAATACACAGCAGAAGATTTCAAATACACAGCAGAAGATTTCAAATACACAGCAGAAGATTTCAAATACACAGCAGAAGATTTCAAATACACAGCAGAAGATTTCAAATACACAGCAGAAGATTTCAAATACACAGCAGAAGATTTCAAATACACAGCAGAAGATTTCAAATACACAGCAGAAGATTTCAAATACACAGCAGAAGATTTCAAATACACAGCAGAAGATTTCAAATACACAGCAGAAGATTTCAAATACACAGCAGAAGATTTCAAATACACAGCAGAAGATTTCAAATACACAGCAGAAGATTTCAAATACACAGCAGAAGATTTCAAATACACAGCAGAAGATTTCAAATACACAGCAGAAGATTTCAAATACACAGCAGAATTTCAAATACACAGCAGAAGATTTCAAATACACAGCAGAAGATTTCAAATACACAGCAGAAGATTTCAAATACACAGCAGAAGATTTCAAATACACAGCAGAAGATTTCAAATACACAGCAGAAGATTTCAAATACACAGCAGAAGATTTCAAATACACAGCAGAAGATTTCAAATACACAGCAGAAGATTTCAAATACACAGCAGAAGATTTCAAATACACAGCAGAAGATTTCAAATACACAGCAGAAGATTTCAAATACACAGCAGAAGATTTCAAATACACAGCAGAAGATTTCAAATACACAGCAGAAGATTTCAAATACACAGCAGAAGATTTCAAATACACAGCAGAAGATTTCAAATACACAGCAGAAGATTTCAAATACACAGCAGAAGATTTCAAATACACAGCAGAAGATTTCAAATACACAGCAGAAGATTTCAAATACACAGCAGAAGATTTCAAATACACAGCAGAAGATTTCAAATACACAGCAGAAGATTTCAAATACACAGCAGAAGATTTCAAATACACAGCAGAAGATTTCAAATACACAGCAGAAGATTTCAAATACACAGCAGAAGATTTCAAATACACAGCAGAAGATTTCAAATACACAGCAGAAGATTTCAAATACACAGCAGAAGATTTCAAATACACAGCAGAAGATTTCAAATACACAGCAGAAGATTTCAAATACACAGCAGAAGATTTCAAATACACAGCAGAAGATTTCAAATACACAGCAGAAGATTTCAAATACACAGCAGAAGATTTCAAATACACAGCAGAAGATTTCAAATACACAGCAGAAGATTTCAAATACACAGCAGAAGATTTCAAATACACAGCAGAAGATTTCAAATACACAGCAGAAGATTTCAAATACACAGCAGAAGATTTCAAATACACAGCAGAAGATTTCAAATACACAGCAGAAGATTTCAAATACACAGCAGAAGATTTCAAATACACAGCAGAAGATTTCAAATACACAGCAGAAGATTTCAAATACACAGCAGAAGATTTCAAATACACAGCAGAAGATTTCAAATACACAGCAGAAGATTTCAAATACACAGCAGAAGATTTCAAATACACAGCAGAAGATTTCAAATACACAGCAGAAGATTTCAAATACACAGCAGAAGATTTCAAATACACAGCAGAAGATTTCAAATACACAGCAGAAGATTTCAAATACACAGCAGAAGATTTCAAATACACAGCAGAAGATTTCAAATACACAGCAGAAGATTTCAAATACACAGCAGAAGATTTCAAATACACAGCAGAAGATTTCAAATACACAGCAGAAGATTTCAAATACACAGCAGAAGATTTCAAATACACAGCAGAAGATTTCAAATACACAGCAGAAGATTTCAAATACACAGCAGAAGATTTCAAATACACAGCAGAAGATTTCAAATACACAGCAGAAGATTTCAAATACACAGCAGAAGATTTCAAATACACAGCAGAAGATTTCAAATACACAGCAGAAGATTTCAAATACACAGCAGAAGATTTCAAATACACAGCAGAAGATTTCAAATACACAGCAGAAGATTTCAAATACACAGCAGAAGATTTCAAATACACAGCAGAAGATTTCAAATACACAGCAGAAGATTTCAAATACACAGCAGAAGATTTCAAATACACAGCAGAAGATTTCAAATACACAGCAGAAGATTTCAAATACACAGCAGAAGATTTCAAATACACAGCAGAAGATTTCAAATACACAGCAGAAGATTTCAAATACACAGCAGAAGATTTCAAATACACAGCAGAAGATTTCAAATACACAGCAGAAGATTTCAAATACACAGCAGAAGATTTCAAATACACAGCAGAAGATTTCAAATACACAGCAGAAGATTTCAAATACACAGCAGAAGATTTCAAATACACAGCAGAAGATTTCAAATACACAGCAGAAGATTTCAAATACACAGCAGAAGATTTCAAATACACAGCAGAAGATTTCAAATACACAGCAGAAGATTTCAAATACACAGCAGAAGATTTCAAATACACAGCAGAAGATTTCAAATACACAGCAGAAGATTTCAAATACACAGCAGAAGATTTCAAATACACAGCAGAAGATTTCAAATACACAGCAGAAGATTTCAAATACACAGCAGAAGATTTCAAATACACAGCAGAAGATTTCAAATACACAGCAGAAGATTTCAAATACACAGCAGAAGATTTCAAATACACAGCAGAAGATTTCAAATACACAGCAGAAGATTTCAAATACACAGCAGAAGATTTCAAATACACAGCAGAAGATTTCAAATACACAGCAGAAGATTTCAAATACACAGCAGAAGATTTCAAATACACAGCAGAAGATTTCAAATACACAGCAGAAGATTTCAAATACACAGCAGAAGATTTCAAATACACAGCAGAAGATTTCAAATACACAGCAGAAGATTTCAAATACACAGCAGAAGATTTCAAATACACAGCAGAAGATTTCAAATACACAGCAGAAGATTTCAAATACACAGCAGAAGATTTCAAATACACAGCAGAAGATTTCAAATACACAGCAGAAGATTTCAAATACACAGCAGAAGATTTCAAATACACAGCAGAAGATTTCAAATACACAGCAGAAGATTTCAAATACACAGCAGAAGATTTCAAATACACAGCAGAAGATTTCAAATACACAGCAGAAGATTTCAAATACACAGCAGAAGATTTCAAATACACAGCAGAAGATTTCAAATACACAGCAGAAGATTTCAAATACACAGCAGAAGATTTCAAATACACAGCAGAAGATTTCAAATACACAGCAGAAGATTTCAAATACACAGCAGAAGATTTCAAATACACAGCAGAAGATTTCAAATACACAGCAGAAGATTTCAAATACACAGCAGAAGATTTCAAATACACAGCAGAAGATTTCAAATACACAGCAGAAGATTTCAAATACACAGCAGAAGATTTCAAATACACAGCAGAAGATTTCAAATACACAGCAGAAGATTTCAAATACACAGCAGAAGATTTCAAATACACAGCAGAAGATTTCAAATACACAGCAGAAGATTTCAAATACACAGCAGAAGATTTCAAATACACAGCAGAAGATTTCAAATACACAGCAGAAGATTTCAAATACACAGCAGAAGATTTCAAATACACAGCAGAAGATTTCAAATACACAGCAGAAGATTTCAAATACACAGCAGAAGATTTCAAATACACAGCAGAAGATTTCAAATACACAGCAGAAGATTTCAAATACACAGCAGAAGATTTCAAATACACAGCAGAAGATTTCAAATACACAGCAGAAGATTTCAAATACACAGCAGAAGATTTCAAATACACAGCAGAAGATTTCAAATACACAGCAGAAGATTTCAAATACACAGCAGAAGATTTCAAATACACAGCAGAAGATTTCAAATACACAGCAGAAGATTTCAAATACACAGCAGAAGATTTCAAATACACAGCAGAAGATTTCAAATACACAGCAGAAGATTTCAAATACACAGCAGAAGATTTCAAATACACAGCAGAAGATTTCAAATACACAGCAGAAGATTTCAAATACACAGCAGAAGATTTCAAATACACAGCAGAAGATTTCAAATACACAGCAGAAGATTTCAAATACACAGCAGAAGATTTCAAATACACAGCAGAAGATTTCAAATACACAGCAGAAGATTTCAAATACACAGCAGAAGATTTCAAATACACAGCAGAAGATTTCAAATACACAGCAGAAGATTTCAAATACACAGCAGAAGATTTCAAATACACAGCAGAAGATTTCAAATACACAGCAGAAGATTTCAAATACACAGCAGAAGATTTCAAATACACAGCAGAAGATTTCAAATACACAGCAGAAGATTTCAAATACACAGCAGAAGATTTCAAATACACAGCAGAAGATTTCAAATACACAGCAGAAGATTTCAAATACACAGCAGAAGATTTCAAATACACAGCAGAAGATTTCAAATACACAGCAGAAGATTTCAAATACACAGCAGAAGATTTCAAATACACAGCAGAAGATTTCAAATACACAGCAGAAGATTTCAAATACACAGCAGAAGATTTCAAATACACAGCAGAAGATTTCAAATACACAGCAGAAGATTTCAAATACACAGCAGAAGATTTCAAATACACAGCAGAAGATTTCAAATACACAGCAGAAGATTTCAAATACACAGCAGAAGATTTCAAATACACAGCAGAAGATTTCAAATACACAGCAGAAGATTTCAAATACACAGCAGAAGATTTCAAATACACAGCAGAAGATTTCAAATACACAGCAGAAGATTTCAAATACACAGCAGAAGATTTCAAATACACAGCAGAAGATTTCAAATACACAGCAGAAGATTTCAAATACACAGCAGAAGATTTCAAATACACAGCAGAAGATTTCAAATACACAGCAGAAGATTTCAAATACACAGCAGAAGATTTCAAATACACAGCAGAAGATTTCAAATACACAGCAGAAGATTTCAAATACACAGCAGAAGATTTCAAATACACAGCAGAAGATTTCAAATACACAGCAGAAGATTTCAAATACACAGCAGAAGATTTCAAATACACAGCAGAAGATTTCAAATACACAGCAGAAGATTTCAAATACACAGCAGAAGATTTCAAATACACAGCAGAAGATTTCAAATACACAGCAGAAGATTTCAAATACACAGCAGAAGATTTCAAATACACAGCAGAAGATTTCAAATACACAGCAGAAGATTTCAAATACACAGCAGAAGATTTCAAATACACAGCAGAAGATTTCAAATACACAGCAGAAGATTTCAAATACACAGCAGAAGATTTCAAATACACAGCAGAAGATTTCAAATACACAGCAGAAGATTTCAAATACACAGCAGAAGATTTCAAATACACAGCAGAAGATTTCAAATACACAGCAGAAGATTTCAAATACACAGCAGAAGATTTCAAATACACAGCAGAAGATTTCAAATACACAGCAGAAGATTTCAAATACACAGCAGAAGATTTCAAATACACAGCAGAAGATTTCAAATACACAGCAGAAGATTTCAAATACACAGCAGAAGATTTCAAATACACAGCAGAAGATTTCAAATACACAGCAGAAGATTTCAAATACACAGCAGAAGATTTCAAATACACAGCAGAAGATTTCAAATACACAGCAGAAGATTTCAAATACACAGCAGAAGATTTCAAATACACAGCAGAAGATTTCAAATACACAGCAGAAGATTTCAAATACACAGCAGAAGATTTCAAATACACAGCAGAAGATTTCAAATACACAGCAGAAGATTTCAAATACACAGCAGAAGATTTCAAATACACAGCAGAAGATTTCAAATACACAGCAGAAGATTTCAAATACACAGCAGAAGATTTCAAATACACAGCAGAAGATTTCAAATACACAGCAGAAGATTTCAAATACACAGCAGAAGATTTCAAATACACAGCAGAAGATTTCAAATACACAGCAGAAGATTTCAAATACACAGCAGAAGATTTCAAATACACAGCAGAAGATTTCAAATACACAGCAGAAGATTTCAAATACACAGCAGAAGATTTCAAATACACAGCAGAAGATTTCAAATACACAGCAGAAGATTTCAAATACACAGCAGAAGATTTCAAATACACAGCAGAAGATTTCAAATACACAGCAGAAGATTTCAAATACACAGCAGAAGATTTCAAATACACAGCAGAAGATTTCAAATACACAGCAGAAGATTTCAAATACACAGCAGAAGATTTCAAATACACAGCAGAAGATTTCAAATACACAGCAGAAGATTTCAAATACACAGCAGAAGATTTCAAATACACAGCAGAAGATTTCAAATACACAGCAGAAGATTTCAAATACACAGCAGAAGATTTCAAATACACAGCAGAAGATTTCAAATACACAGCAGAAGATTTCAAATACACAGCAGAAGATTTCAAATACACAGCAGAAGATTTCAAATACACAGCAGAAGATTTCAAATACACAGCAGAAGATTTCAAATACACAGCAGAAGATTTCAAATACACAGCAGAAGATTTCAAATACACAGCAGAAGATTTCAAATACACAGCAGAAGATTTCAAATACACAGCAGAAGATTTCAAATACACAGCAGAAGATTTCAAATACACAGCAGAAGATTTCAAATACACAGCAGAAGATTTCAAATACACAGCAGAAGATTTCAAATACACAGCAGAAGATTTCAAATACACAGCAGAAGATTTCAAATACACAGCAGAAGATTTCAAATACACAGCAGAAGATTTCAAATACACAGCAGAAGATTTCAAATACACAGCAGAAGATTTCAAATACACAGCAGAAGATTTCAAATACACAGCAGAAGATTTCAAATACACAGCAGAAGATTTCAAATACACAGCAGAAGATTTCAAATACACAGCAGAAGATTTCAAATACACAGCAGAAGATTTCAAATACACAGCAGAAGATTTCAAATACACAGCAGAAGATTTCAAATACACAGCAGAAGATTTCAAATACACAGCAGAAGATTTCAAATACACAGCAGAAGATTTCAAATACACAGCAGAAGATTTCAAATACACAGCAGAAGATTTCAAATACACAGCAGAAGATTTCAAATACACAGCAGAAGATTTCAAATACACAGCAGAAGATTTCAAATACACAGCAGAAGATTTCAAATACACAGCAGAAGATTTCAAATACACAGCAGAAGATTTCAAATACACAGCAGAAGATTTCAAATACACAGCAGAAGATTTCAAATACACAGCAGAAGATTTCAAATACACAGCAGAAGATTTCAAATACACAGCAGAAGATTTCAAATACACAGCAGAAGATTTCAAATACACAGCAGAAGATTTCAAATACACAGCAGAAGATTTCAAATACACAGCAGAAGATTTCAAATACACAGCAGAAGATTTCAAATACACAGCAGAAGATTTCAAATACACAGCAGAAGATTTCAAATACACAGCAGAAGATTTCAAATACACAGCAGAAGATTTCAAATACACAGCAGAAGATTTCAAATACACAGCAGAAGATTTCAAATACACAGCAGAAGATTTCAAATACACAGCAGAAGATTTCAAATACACAGCAGAAGATTTCAAATACACAGCAGAAGATTTCAAATACACAGCAGAAGATTTCAAATACACAGCAGAAGATTTCAAATACACAGCAGAAGATTTCAAATACACAGCAGAAGATTTCAAATACACAGCAGAAGATTTCAAATACACAGCAGAAGATTTCAAATACACAGCAGAAGATTTCAAATACACAGCAGAAGATTTCAAATACACAGCAGAAGATTTCAAATACACAGCAGAAGATTTCAAATACACAGCAGAAGATTTCAAATACACAGCAGAAGATTTCAAATACACAGCAGAAGATTTCAAATACACAGCAGAAGATTTCAAATACACAGCAGAAGATTTCAAATACACAGCAGAAGATTTCAAATACACAGCAGAAGATTTCAAATACACAGCAGAAGATTTCAAATACACAGCAGAAGATTTCAAATACACAGCAGAAGATTTCAAATACACAGCAGAAGATTTCAAATACACAGCAGAAGATTTCAAATACACAGCAGAAGATTTCAAATACACAGCAGAAGATTTCAAATACACAGCAGAAGATTTCAAATACACAGCAGAAGATTTCAAATACACAGCAGAAGATTTCAAATACACAGCAGAAGATTTCAAATACACAGCAGAAGATTTCAAATACACAGCAGAAGATTTCAAATACACAGCAGAAGATTTCAAATACACAGCAGAAGATTTCAAATACACAGCAGAAGATTTCAAATACACAGCAGAAGATTTCAAATACACAGCAGAAGATTTCAAATACACAGCAGAAGATTTCAAATACACAGCAGAAGATTTCAAATACACAGCAGAAGATTTCAAATACACAGCAGAAGATTTCAAATACACAGCAGAAGATTTCAAATACACAGCAGAAGATTTCAAATACACAGCAGAAGATTTCAAATACACAGCAGAAGATTTCAAATACACAGCAGAAGATTTCAAATACACAGCAGAAGATTTCAAATACACAGCAGAAGATTTCAAATACACAGCAGAAGATTTCAAATACACAGCAGAAGATTTCAAATACACAGCAGAAGATTTCAAATACACAGCAGAAGATTTCAAATACACAGCAGAAGATTTCAAATACACAGCAGAAGATTTCAAATACACAGCAGAAGATTTCAAATACACAGCAGAAGATTTCAAATACACAGCAGAAGATTTCAAATACACAGCAGAAGATTTCAAATACACAGCAGAAGATTTCAAATACACAGCAGAAGATTTCAAATACACAGCAGAAGATTTCAAATACACAGCAGAAGATTTCAAATACACAGCAGAAGATTTCAAATACACAGCAGAAGATTTCAAATACACAGCAGAAGATTTCAAATACACAGCAGAAGATTTCAAATACACAGCAGAAGATTTCAAATACACAGCAGAAGATTTCAAATACACAGCAGAAGATTTCAAATACACAGCAGAAGATTTCAAATACACAGCAGAAGATTTCAAATACACAGCAGAAGATTTCAAATACACAGCAGAAGATTTCAAATACACAGCAGAAGATTTCAAATACACAGCAGAAGATTTCAAATACACAGCAGAAGATTTCAAATACACAGCAGAAGATTTCAAATACACAGCAGAAGATTTCAAATACACAGCAGAAGATTTCAAATACACAGCAGAAGATTTCAAATACACAGCAGAAGATTTCAAATACACAGCAGAAGATTTCAAATACACAGCAGAAGATTTCAAATACACAGCAGAAGATTTCAAATACACAGCAGAAGATTTCAAATACACAGCAGAAGATTTCAAATACACAGCAGAAGATTTCAAATACACAGCAGAAGATTTCAAATACACAGCAGAAGATTTCAAATACACAGCAGAAGATTTCAAATACACAGCAGAAGATTTCAAATACACAGCAGAAGATTTCAAATACACAGCAGAAGATTTCAAATACACAGCAGAAGATTTCAAATACACAGCAGAAGATTTCAAATACACAGCAGAAGATTTCAAATACACAGCAGAAGATTTCAAATACACAGCAGAAGATTTCAAATACACAGCAGAAGATTTCAAATACACAGCAGAAGATTTCAAATACACAGCAGAAGATTTCAAATACACAGCAGAAGATTTCAAATACACAGCAGAAGATTTCAAATACACAGCAGAAGATTTCAAATACACAGCAGAAGATTTCAAATACACAGCAGAAGATTTCAAATACACAGCAGAAGATTTCAAATACACAGCAGAAGATTTCAAATACACAGCAGAAGATTTCAAATACACAGCAGAAGATTTCAAATACACAGCAGAAGATTTCAAATACACAGCAGAAGATTTCAAATACACAGCAGAAGATTTCAAATACACAGCAGAAGATTTCAAATACACAGCAGAAGATTTCAAATACACAGCAGAAGATTTCAAATACACAGCAGAAGATTTCAAATACACAGCAGAAGATTTCAAATACACAGCAGAAGATTTCAAATACACAGCAGAAGATTTCAAATACACAGCAGAAGATTTCAAATACACAGCAGAAGATTTCAAATACACAGCAGAAGATTTCAAATACACAGCAGAAGATTTCAAATACACAGCAGAAGATTTCAAATACACAGCAGAAGATTTCAAATACACAGCAGAAGATTTCAAATACACAGCAGAAGATTTCAAATACACAGCAGAAGATTTCAAATACACAGCAGAAGATTTCAAATACACAGCAGAAGATTTCAAATACACAGCAGAAGATTTCAAATACACAGCAGAAGATTTCAAATACACAGCAGAAGATTTCAAATACACAGCAGAAGATTTCAAATACACAGCAGAAGATTTCAAATACACAGCAGAAGATTTCAAATACACAGCAGAAGATTTCAAATACACAGCAGAAGATTTCAAATACACAGCAGAAGATTTCAAATACACAGCAGAAGATTTCAAATACACAGCAGAAGATTTCAAATACACAGCAGAAGATTTCAAATACACAGCAGAAGATTTCAAATACACAGCAGAAGATTTCAAATACACAGCAGAAGATTTCAAATACACAGCAGAAGATTTCAAATACACAGCAGAAGATTTCAAATACACAGCAGAAGATTTCAAATACACAGCAGAAGATTTCAAATACACAGCAGAAGATTTCAAATACACAGCAGAAGATTTCAAATACACAGCAGAAGATTTCAAATACACAGCAGAAGATTTCAAATACACAGCAGAAGATTTCAAATACACAGCAGAAGATTTCAAATACACAGCAGAAGATTTCAAATACACAGCAGAAGATTTCAAATACACAGCAGAAGATTTCAAATACACAGCAGAAGATTTCAAATACACAGCAGAAGATTTCAAATACACAGCAGAAGATTTCAAATACACAGCAGAAGATTTCAAATACACAGCAGAAGATTTCAAATACACAGCAGAAGATTTCAAATACACAGCAGAAGATTTCAAATACACAGCAGAAGATTTCAAATACACAGCAGAAGATTTCAAATACACAGCAGAAGATTTCAAATACACAGCAGAAGATTTCAAATACACAGCAGAAGATTTCAAATACACAGCAGAAGATTTCAAATACACAGCAGAAGATTTCAAATACACAGCAGAAGATTTCAAATACACAGCAGAAGATTTCAAATACACAGCAGAAGATTTCAAATACACAGCAGAAGATTTCAAATACACAGCAGAAGATTTCAAATACACAGCAGAAGATTTCAAATACACAGCAGAAGATTTCAAATACACAGCAGAAGATTTCAAATACACAGCAGAAGATTTCAAATACACAGCAGAAGATTTCAAATACACAGCAGAAGATTTCAAATACACAGCAGAAGATTTCAAATACACAGCAGAAGATTTCAAATACACAGCAGAAGATTTCAAATACACAGCAGAAGATTTCAAATACACAGCAGAAGATTTCAAATACACAGCAGAAGATTTCAAATACACAGCAGAAGATTTCAAATACACAGCAGAAGATTTCAAATACACAGCAGAAGATTTCAAATACACAGCAGAAGATTTCAAATACACAGCAGAAGATTTCAAATACACAGCAGAAGATTTCAAATACACAGCAGAAGATTTCAAATACACAGCAGAAGATTTCAAATACACAGCAGAAGATTTCAAATACACAGCAGAAGATTTCAAATACACAGCAGAAGATTTCAAATACACAGCAGAAGATTTCAAATACACAGCAGAAGATTTCAAATACACAGCAGAAGATTTCAAATACACAGCAGAAGATTTCAAATACACAGCAGAAGATTTCAAATACACAGCAGAAGATTTCAAATACACAGCAGAAGATTTCAAATACACAGCAGAAGATTTCAAATACACAGCAGAAGATTTCAAATACACAGCAGAAGATTTCAAATACACAGCAGAAGATTTCAAATACACAGCAGAAGATTTCAAATACACAGCAGAAGATTTCAAATACACAGCAGAAGATTTCAAATACACAGCAGAAGATTTCAAATACACAGCAGAAGATTTCAAATACACAGCAGAAGATTTCAAATACACAGCAGAAGATTTCAAATACACAGCAGAAGATTTCAAATACACAGCAGAAGATTTCAAATACACAGCAGAAGATTTCAAATACACAGCAGAAGATTTCAAATACACAGCAGAAGATTTCAAATACACAGCAGAAGATTTCAAATACACAGCAGAAGATTTCAAATACACAGCAGAAGATTTCAAATACACAGCAGAAGATTTCAAATACACAGCAGAAGATTTCAAATACACAGCAGAAGATTTCAAATACACAGCAGAAGATTTCAAATACACAGCAGAAGATTTCAAATACACAGCAGAAGATTTCAAATACACAGCAGAAGATTTCAAATACACAGCAGAAGATTTCAAATACACAGCAGAAGATTTCAAATACACAGCAGAAGATTTCAAATACACAGCAGAAGATTTCAAATACACAGCAGAAGATTTCAAATACACAGCAGAAGATTTCAAATACACAGCAGAAGATTTCAAATACACAGCAGAAGATTTCAAATACACAGCAGAAGATTTCAAATACACAGCAGAAGATTTCAAATACACAGCAGAAGATTTCAAATACACAGCAGAAGATTTCAAATACACAGCAGAAGATTTCAAATACACAGCAGAAGATTTCAAATACACAGCAGAAGATTTCAAATACACAGCAGAAGATTTCAAATACACAGCAGAAGATTTCAAATACACAGCAGAAGATTTCAAATACACAGCAGAAGATTTCAAATACACAGCAGAAGATTTCAAATACACAGCAGAAGATTTCAAATACACAGCAGAAGATTTCAAATACACAGCAGAAGATTTCAAATACACAGCAGAAGATTTCAAATACACAGCAGAAGATTTCAAATACACAGCAGAAGATTTCAAATACACAGCAGAAGATTTCAAATACACAGCAGAAGATTTCAAATACACAGCAGAAGATTTCAAATACACAGCAGAAGATTTCAAATACACAGCAGAAGATTTCAAATACACAGCAGAAGATTTCAAATACACAGCAGAAGATTTCAAATACACAGCAGAAGATTTCAAATACACAGCAGAAGATTTCAAATACACAGCAGAAGATTTCAAATACACAGCAGAAGATTTCAAATACACAGCAGAAGATTTCAAATACACAGCAGAAGATTTCAAATACACAGCAGAAGATTTCAAATACACAGCAGAAGATTTCAAATACACAGCAGAAGATTTCAAATACACAGCAGAAGATTTCAAATACACAGCAGAAGATTTCAAATACACAGCAGAAGATTTCAAATACACAGCAGAAGATTTCAAATACACAGCAGAAGATTTCAAATACACAGCAGAAGATTTCAAATACACAGCAGAAGATTTCAAATACACAGCAGAAGATTTCAAATACACAGCAGAAGATTTCAAATACACAGCAGAAGATTTCAAATACACAGCAGAAGATTTCAAATACACAGCAGAAGATTTCAAATACACAGCAGAAGATTTCAAATACACAGCAGAAGATTTCAAATACACAGCAGAAGATTTCAAATACACAGCAGAAGATTTCAAATACACAGCAGAAGATTTCAAATACACAGCAGAAGATTTCAAATACACAGCAGAAGATTTCAAATACACAGCAGAAGATTTCAAATACACAGCAGAAGATTTCAAATACACAGCAGAAGATTTCAAATACACAGCAGAAGATTTCAAATACACAGCAGAAGATTTCAAATACACAGCAGAAGATTTCAAATACACAGCAGAAGATTTCAAATACACAGCAGAAAGATTCAAATACACAGCAGAAGATTTCAAATACACAGCAGAAGATTTCAAATACACAGCAGAAGATTTCAAATACACAGCAGAAGATTTCAAATACACAGCAGAAGATTTCAAATACACAGCAGAAGATTTCAAATACACAGCAGAAGATTTCAAATACACAGCAGAAGATTTCAAATACACAGCAGAAGATTTCAAATACACAGCAGAAGATTTCAAATACACAGCAGAAGATTTCAAATACACAGCAGAAGATTTCAAATACACAGCAGAAGATTTCAAATACACTGCAGAAGATTTCAAATACACAGCAGAAGATTTCAAATACACAGCAGAAGATTTCAAATACACAGCAAAAGATTTCAAATACACAGCAGAAGATTTCAAATACACAGCAGGAGATTTCAAATACACTCGACGTAAAAAGATGCTCCCGAGCTTTTCTTCAAAAGTTGAACTCATTCAACTTTTTCAGCGCGTATTTTTTCTCTCGAGATTTTTAACCAATGAAATTCAAGGAAATGTAGACAATTGCGCAATCCATTTTATTCAAGAAAAATATTAGAAAAACAACAATTTCTTCTGCACTTCTTTATTCACAAAATAACAACACCTTTCAGAAAAGTGTTTGGTGTTAAGTAGAGCAGAGAGACCTGTTAGCATTGAATTTGTGAACAAAAGTTATGGATTCATAAATTTTTTTCAAATCTTCCTAACAACCACAAAAATCAACTGCTTGTTGGGGGGGCATTGGTAGTTAAATTCATAAACTAACAATAAATAATAACTTTCCCCTTTTTCATGAAGATTTTTACTCATCTTTCTTAGTTGTTGTTTCCTGTTACGTCTTGTTTTAATTCGCTGCCATAAAAACAATGTTGTTATTTTTTAAAAATTTCGTAGTCAAAGGTTTTTTCTGTTTACGGCAGCCATTTTATTCTGAACAACTTTTCTCTCAAGCGGGAAATTGATTTCCATTAAGTTCAAGCTCAAGAGAAAAATGCTACCGAGCTTTCTACGCTCGAGCGGAAAATGCAGTCGTATGGACACCTACCGACGGGTCAGAGACGTCTTAGATACGTCATCTGGTCTTTAAAAGACATTTTAAAGACGTGTTTAAGACGTCTCGTGTTTACTAAGTTAGTGATTGCATCGTCCTTTTCTTCTTCAATATGTCTGCGTAATGATTTAAGACAAATAGTACCAGTGAAATGTATTTCATCTTTAGAATTGTATACAAGATTAGACACGCATACATACCAAAAACGAATTCTCATCGTGATAACTATCATCATTGTGAAACATACAATACTCAAAATACAATTTTGTGTTTTAATTTCATATAACAACCACATAAACAGACTTTTGTTTTTAGGAATCAGTATGGCTAAATTAGCTATAGCCAGCTTACCTCATTACGAAGAAATTAGTATAGCTTCATTTTTATTCTACACATACATCTCTACTCTACAATAGTATTTTAATTGTGAAATGCAACTAAATATGGATAACACATACACAGGTTAAATTAATACTGTACATTGTTTTGGAATTTAGAACGACCTTATTTATTTTAACTGTTAGTTATCGTTCGAGTCACGAATCAGACTTAAATGTAAATACACGATATCAATGTATCACTTAAGCCTGGTGCGTTTATTGATAAACATATGTTTATTTTAAAAGTTTTAAAGTTAAACTTATAGGTGGGAATGCCAAAAATAAACACATGACGATTTTACATGCAATAAACATATGTTTATGCATGCGTTTAATATCAAAAAGTTTTGATATTAAAATCATGCGTTTAACATGAGTTTATTTAACATCAAAGAAATCTTTTGTTTATACTGCGAATGCTCAAAGTGAGAGTGGCTTTCATGAGAGCATTGCACGAATAGAAAAAACGACAGGGATATAAAACGAAAATAATAATACGTGATGAAATCTAAAATAGGAATAGTAGCAGAGAAAGCACTGTCTGAGCTGTCTCTATGATAAAGCTGACAATGGATATAAGGAAATAGTGAGACAAGAGAATGCTTGGAGAGAGAGAGATTAAACTAGGGTATGAACAAGGTTTGGTGTTTATTTTTTTTTTTTAAAAATTAGTTTGTGAAAAAGTTCAAACTTCCTCGCTGTCCATATCCATGCTTATAAGTCACAAATCTTAACTTTTGTTCGAAAATTAAGTTCAGTGTGAATGCATAATCTTACTGCATAATTAATTAGATGAAAATAAACTCATTCATGAGTTTAGTAATAAACATATGTTTAATAATAAACGCATTTGGGGGGAACTAGGCTTAATAGATTTGTTTTTAGTAGTTGTAAAAACTTAAACGTATTCTAGTTGCAAAGTTTACAAAAATGCTATCTGATTCTGAGAGCAATATTTATACTAGCAGTGAAGGTGGAAGTAGTAACATCCCAGCATAAGAAAAATGTTGTCGTTTTGGTGCCCATTTATTGTACACGGAGTGGTAGACTTCCAAAACGCCAGTATGACAAAATTTGGTAAGTTTGTCGACCATTTGTGGTTTCACTTCAGGATATGTTTGTGTTGCATTCAAAGTCGAAGCATTATGGTGAACAGTATTTAAAAACACGTGTGTTTGTCTTGAAGAATAGTATCAACGTAAAAAATATCGTGAACACGTTAGCCGTGTTCACACCTACCAAAACAAAAATATGTGTTAAATCGTTAATAAAACATTCGCCCGCTGCGAACAGTGGAGTTCCTAACATACAACTAAAGTTTGAACAAAAATATATCAATGTCGTGGAGTTTATGTACAAGTCTTATAGGTACTTCAGTCGTAGGTTCGCTCTTTCTGCTGCCTCGCGTCTAGGTCTTTCCCTCACTCGATCTTCCGTTCGTTCTTCTCTCGTCTCGTTTTTCTCTCGCTGGTCGTCGTTTTTACCTATGTCTGCAAGAGGACTGTATAATTCATTAGCGTTACATTTTATTTCATTCGCGGGGCACTCGATTGGGTAAAGCCTACTAACAGGTCTCTTTGAAACACTAGAGTTGGGGGTCCTCACCGTCGCTCCCCTTACCTGCCCATCGTTACTGTAAATAAGCGTCTCTATTTTTGCGAGCTTCCATAGTTGGCGTGGTAAATTATCGTCGTGTATTAAAACGATATCTCCGATTTGCACGTCTAGTGTTTTAGGTGTTTTGAGTTGGAATTTTTGTTGTTCACGTAAGTCGGCTAGGAATTCTATACGTCATCTGTTCCAGTAATTGTCTAGTATACTTGATAGCTTTTTGCTAAAGGTGTCGCATTCATATTCCCTGTTGATTTTTGTGTGTCTCGGTTCTGCCTTTCGTTCAATTTTCGTCCACAGTGATGTCTTGTTCTAGACTAGGTACTAAGTTGTGTGGTAGTTTTTTTTGGAGTTTTTGTAAGAGTTGGTCCGCATCCGTAGGGTTTAGTTTCCTGTTTTTTGTAGTGTTTTTTGTAAAAGTTGGTTACAACCTCAGTGATTGCCTGGTTGGCTTCTGCGAGTGAGCCATCTTCCCTTCGCAGAGAGGTGAAGGTTCGTTCTCCACTCCTACTCTTCTCAAGGTTAAAAAAGAAAAGGGTACATTTTGCTCCTGATTTTGGCTGCATCATCCTCTTGTTTTGTTAGATTACTAAGTGCTGCCTTCAGGGTATCAATTTGATCCTCACGAAGAGTAGGTTTATTTAAATAGTTGCGAAGGGGTTTTTTAAGGTGATTTTTTTTGCCGTCTTTTGTTGATACTAAGGTCAGTGGCATTTTTGATTGTTAATTTTTTGATATGCAATTTTCCTGCTTCCCACCAGTCTTTTACTGATGGGAAGGCGGCCTTGCTCACTCGCCAGTGTTCCCACCAGGTCGTCACATATGTACAGTAATCGTCGCAGTCAAGTAGTTTATTGTTGAAATGCCAATAGCCGGGGCCTCGGTCGAGGTTGCCCAGCTTGATTTCAGTTTTGACGAGGTTGTAGTGGTTGGTCAGTATAGTTGGGTGATGTTGCATGTACGTAATGTTCGGAAGAAAGAATTTTTTGCTTTTGATTGTGCCGCGCGCGAGAACCCAACGGCCACAGTTGTCAGTAGAAATACTGGCATGGAAATGTTTGGGCAGGAGTATTGCTACTCCACCCGAGGTGCCATTAGAAGCAGAATAGGCTATCGAGCCTGACCAGGCTTGTTTTAACTTGTAAATATCGCAGTCATCAAGGTGTGTCTCCTGGAGGAAGTAAAATGTTGCACGTTCTCCTATGAGGTGATGTACGATTGTGTTACATCTATGGGAGAACTTAAGGCCGTTTACGTTACTACTGACAATTGCGAAATTAGTTTTCGAAGGTATGGGAGGGACACTTGTTAGTGCTGTCTTCCAGGTCTGGTACGTCTATCCTTTCAGACTCACCAATACCATGCTCAGACGATCCCTCTTGACTTTGTTTCGTTTGTCCAATGACTTGTTTGGGTTTGGTAGTTGTGGTTGTTTTGTTAGTGCTGTCTTCCAGGTCTGGAACGTCTCTCCTTTCAGAGTCGCCAATACCTCGCTCAGGCGATCCCTCTTGACCTTGTTTCGTTTGTCCAATGACTTGTTTGGGTTTGGTAGTGGTGGTAGTTGTGGTGGTTGATTGGAGTGGTAGGTTTTTTGTTGGGAGGATAGGAGGCTCTGGTTTCAACTCCTGTGTTGGTGGTGGTTGGGTTTGTGGTGAAGGTTCGTCCGGCGAGGGTCGTACTCGGGACATCCCTCTCGTTCCGAGTTACGTGTATTGCATTCAGCACATTTCTTCCTCTTTCCTTTAAAGAATAGGACATACCTATTATTGTCAAGTGTCATGGTATGTGGTAAATCTTCCACGTTAATTCTTGGTACAACATTGTACCAACCGCCTTCCATCTTTAACATTTCGGTTGAAAGGATAGGTGCCATAGCTAATGTGCTGAACGCGGCCATACTCTGCCAAAAATTGGCCGATCTCAGAATTTCTCACGGTTACGTCCACTTTTAGGGTGATGAGTAGACTGTCCCTTGTACGCGGGATTGTGTAGACAGGGTGGTCGCAGGTTAAGAAGTGATTGTTTGCATTAGCTCTAGATTGCTATCCGGTGGAAATGTGGCAATCCAGGTCCTAGTTGAGTGAGCTGTTGGATGGAGTACTTACCACTTTTTTCTTCTATTTTGTGGATAATATGTTTTGCCTGTTCAAGGTATTCGCCGGGTGGTAAGTTGATTGTTAGTGTTCTTTTGTTTAGTTGTTGCTTGGGAGTATCCAATTCTTTTCGCGTAGCATCGGCAAACGACATTATAATAGACAAGAAAACCTGTCGGTTTGCCAATAATTCACTTTCACTATCCGAGTAAATGATTCTTCTTCTTTTTCTTGAAACCGAACTAACAGAGGATGTATTACCGCTTGTGGTTACAGCAAGTATGCCACCAAAATTAATTGTACAGTTGTTAAAATTAATGTGTTGTGAGGTACATCGGTTGTTTTATTTTCGTGTGCAATACAATCCCAGCTAGATGTTTGCCAATTGTCATTGTGCATAAGTTTGAAATTTGGTTTAAAATCACATAAAAGAGATTTGTTTGGGTGACTTTTTTGGATAGGTTTACCATGTGAGCGATCAATAGCGAATGATATTTCACGTTGTTGGAATTCGTCGCCAGAGTCATAGTCATCCAAACCAGCCTCACTACGATGACCAGTAATTCCAATTATCTCGCTCCTTGGTACTCTGCTACTTTTCAATTTCTTCACAACAGTTTTCCGTGCAGAATGATTTGTTAATTTCTTATCCACGTTTTGTAACGGAGACTTTATTTTTATGTTTTTCATAATGTTGTTAATAGAATTTACACCCATAACAGATTTTTTAAACAAAACGGATGGATTGTGTATGATAGCCAGGTAAAATGGTCCACACTTCTTGTATTCAGCGGGTCGTTTTGAAAGATAAAACTTGAAAATACCAACTGGACATCTCTGTGTTTTCGTCGCAAACATTTTGGGAATTGTTAATCTATTTTTCTCATGCAGGCCAGATTGTCTAGCTCTGGTTACTCTTTCAGCGTAAGTAACATATTCATTGCCATCGTTGTCTATTTTGAATGTTGAATCTTCGATTCGCATGGTGTGGTGTTCTTGACGGCCACGCAAACCAAAGTGTTGCGTAAATAAAAACCAGAGTGAGTTTACAACTAATTGGGCGTTATGAATACCTAATTGTCCACAAGACCATAGTACTTCTTTTCGGCACTAGTCAAGCTAGCTGCTTTATGTGGCTTCTTATACATGCCTTTTTCTCGTAGTAGCCTCGTTTTCCCCTACAATACATCCCTTGATCCCTTAAAAGCTCTATCTGTCAAAGTTGAAACTTTATAATTGTTTTCTTTCAATAGCTGCTTGTAAATTCGCCAGTGATGTTGGCTCATAATCTTTCCCGTCTTGCTTTTTTACGTCAACGTAAAATCTCTCTAAAACGTTGTTCAACTCGTCCGGTGGGTACAAGCTAATATCTTCGTTGAAATTTCTGAATTTTGCCCCTGATTGATAGACACGTAACCAATAATTAGTTGCTGTATTTGTATTTTCACTTTTCGATTTATTTTGTAGTGACTTTATTTCTTCTTCATCTGTTGTAGTGAATCGGTTCATATTAGCTCCCGTGAAAAAAACTTGTGCACAACACTTAATAAGAAATACAATGTATAATAAGTTAAGGTTTTTTTTATAACAGTTTTTAGACTCAATTACACGATTTTATAAGAAAAAGTTTAAAAAACAAGACTCAGATGAAAAAATGTTATTAAAAAAATCATCCTTGTAAAAAGGGAGATCTTGCACTGAATATAGATCTCTAGAGGGTGTAACCTCTACAATTCAAACACAAAAGACCAGTAAAGAGTTTATCCACAACTGACTGTGTAATATGCTTGTTTTGTTGACAACTAACTGTACAATGACTTACATTTGCAGCAAACTTGACTTTCATGCGATGTCGTGGTGTCAATCTTATTTGGTCCTCAGTCAATTTATGCAATCGCCTCAACCCAGGTGCTGCTCAGTTGACTGCCAGGAAAGACTGGTTGACACTGGGAAAGACTAGTGACTGTGGGAAAGACCACTGACGGTGGGAAAGACCATAGATCGTGAAGGCTTTTTGTTTTTGGTCACTGAAGAGTGTGTGTTCTTCGTTGGTTAGGATGGGTCTTCAATTGCAATCTCGAGACGATTGATAACTCCTTCCAAATAATGGAGCGTGGCAGATTTCGAAGCATAAATGTTGACTGGGTGGTGAAGAGAATTACTTATTTAAGTTTGAGACGATATGTAATTATTGCGGTTATTTTTTTTCCTAGCATCACGCTATATGTTGAAATGTTTTTAATGATTTCATGGTAACCTCTTTTTGTTAAATAACCACATTACTTGTTTGATTTCTCGTTATAATCAATATCGTTACTACAGATCCGACGAAGACGTAATGCAACATTTTTATTTTGTTGTCCCCCTTAACAACATCGGATACTTTAAATATGTTACGAACGATCCCTAAAGGCTGCTTTCCACTTAGTTGGATCGGACCGGATTGGATTGGACTGGATATATGTGCAGGACGACAATTTTTCTATCCCCTCTGAGCACATGTGTAATACCGGAGGACGTCCTATCCATATCGTCCAAAGGTTGTACAGGACGTGTCTGAGACGTCCTTTATTGTTGTCCCAAGGTTGTCTTATGACGACGTCTTCGGGGTGTTCTAATAAGTCGCTAGGAGGAAGTCTTTTATTGTATAACCTGGGGACATTCCTTAGGATACTGCCATGGGGTGTCCTCGGTTGGTACAATGTTGTACCAAGAATTAACGTGGAAGATTTGCCACATACCATAACACTTGACAATAATAGGTATGTCCTATTCTTTAAAGGAAAGATAAATAAACTACTTGACTGCGACGATTACTGTACATATGTGACGACCTGGTGGGAACACTGGCGAGTGAGCAAGGCCGCCTTCCCATCAGTAAAAGACTGGTGGGAAGCAGGAAAATTGCATATCAAAAAATTAACAATCAAATATGCCACTGACCTTAGTATCAACAAAATACGGCAAAAAAAATCACCTTAAAAAACCCCTTCGCAACTATTTAAATAAACCTACTCTTCGTGAGGATCAAATTAATACCCTGAAGGCAGCACTTAGTAATCTAACAAAACAAGAGGATGATGCAGCCAAAATCAGGAGCAAAATGTACCCTTTTCTTTTTTAACCTTGAGAAGAGTAGGAGTGGAGAACGAACCTTCACCTCTCTGCGAAGGGAAGATGGCTCACTCGCAGAAACCAACCAGGCAATCACTGAGGTTGTAACCAACTTTTACAAAAAACACTACAAAAAACAGGAAACTAAACCCTACGGATGCGGACCAACTCTTACAAAAACTCCAAAAAAACTACCACACAACTTAGTACCTAGTCTAGAACAAGACATCACTGTGGACGAAAATTGAACGAAAGGCAGAACCGAGACACACAAAAATCAACAGGGAATATGAATGCGACACCTTTAGCAAAAAGCTATCAAGTATACTAGACAATTACTGGAACAGATGGCGTATAGAATTCCTAGCCGACTTACGTGAACAACAAAAATTCCAACTCAAAACACCTAAAACACTAGACGTGCAAATCGGAGATATCGTTTTAATACACGACGATAATTTACCACGCCAACTATGGAAGCTCGCAAAAATAGAGACGCTTATTTACAGTAACGATGGGCAGGTAAGGGGAGCGACGGTGAGGACCCCCAACTCTAGTGTTTCAAAGAGACCTGTAAGTAGGCTTTACCCAATCGAGTGCCCCGCGAATGAAATAAAATGTAACGCTAATGAATTATACAGTCCTCTTGCAGACATAGGTAAAGACGACGACCAGCGAGAGAAAAACGAGACGAGAGAAGAACGAACGGAAGATCGAGTGAGGGAAAGACCTAGACGCGAGGCAGCAGAAAGAGCGAACCTACGACTGAAGTACCTATAAGACTTGTACATAAACTCCACGACTTTGATATATTTTTGTTCAAACTTTAGTTGTATGTTAGGAACTCCACTGTTCGCAGCAGGCGAATGTTTTATTAACGATTTAACACATATTTTTGTTTTGGTAGGTGTGAACACGGCTAACGTGTTCACGATATTTTTTACGTTGATACTATTCTTCAAGACAAACACACGTGTTTTTAAATACTGTTCACCATAATGCTTCGACTTTGAATGCAACACAAACAGATCCTGAAGTGAAACCACAAATGGTCGACAAACTTACCAAATTTTGTCATACTGGCGTTTTGGAAGTCTACCACTCCGTGTACAATAAATGGGCACCAAAACGACAACATTTTTCTTATGCTGGGATGTTACTACTTCCACCTTCACTGCTAGTATAAATATTGCTCTCAGAATCAGATAGCATTTTTGTAAACTTTGCAACTAGAATACGTTTAAGTTTTTACAACTACTAAAAACAAATCTATTAAGCTTAGTTCCCCCCAAATGCGTTTATTATTAAACATATGTTTATTACTAAACTCATGAATGAGTTTATTTTCATCTAATTAATTATGCAGTAAGATTATGCGTTCACACTGAACTTAATTTTCGAACAAAAGTTAAGATTTGTGACTTATAAGCATGGATATGGACAGCGAGGAAATTTGAACTTTTTCACAAACTAATTTAAAAAAAAAAAAAAATAAACACCAAACCTTGTTCATACCCTAGTTTTAATCTCTCTCTCTCCAAGCATTCTCTTGTCTCACTATTTCCTTATATCCATTGTCAGCTTTATCATAGAGACAGCTCAGACAGTGCTTTCTCTGCTACTATTCCTATTTTAGATTTCATCGCGTATTATTATTTTCGTTTTTTGTCCCTGTCGTTTTTTCTATTCGTGCAATGCTCTCATGAAAGCCACTCTCACTTTGAGCATTCGCGGTATAAACAAAAGATTTCTTTGATGTTGTATAAACTCATGTTAAACGTATGATTTTAATATCAAAACATTTTGATATTAAACGCATGCATAAACATATGTTTATTGCATGTAAAATCGTCATGCGTTTATTTTTGGCATTCACACCTATAAGTTCAACTTTAAAACTTTTAAAATAAACATATGTTTATCAATAAACGCATTGGTGGGAACCAGGCTTAATTGATATATTGATATCGTGTAGTTACATTTAAGTCTGATACGTGACTCGAATGATAACTAACAGTTAAAATAAATAAGGTCGTTCTAAATTCCAAAACAATGTACAGTATTAATTAAACCTGTGTACGTGTTATCCATATTTAGTTGCATTTCACAATTAAAATACTATTGTAGAGTAGAGATGTATGTGTAGAATAAAATGAAGCTATACTAATTTCTTGGTAATGACGTACGCTGGCCATAGCTAATTTAGCCATACTGAATCCTAAAAAGAAAAGTCTGTTTATGTGGTTGTTATATGAAATTAAAACACAAAATTGTATTTTGAGTATTGTATGTTTCACAATGATGATAGTTTATCACGATGTCGCGATGAGAATTCGTTTTTGGTATGTATGCGTGTCTAATCTTGTATACAATTCTAAAGATGAAATACATTTCACTGGTACTATTTGTCTTAAATCATTACGCAGACATTTAATATTGAAGAAGAAAAGGACGATGCAATCACTAACTCAGTAAACACGAGATGTCTTAAACACGTCTTTAAAACGTCTTTTAAAGACCAGATGACGTCTCTAAGACGTCTCTGACCCGTCTAAAGGTAGGTGTCCATACGACTGCATTTTCCGCTCGAGCGTAGAAAGCTCGGTAGCATTTTTCTCTTGAGCTTGAACTTAATGGAAATCAATTTCCCGCTTGAGAGAAAAGTTGTTCAGAATAAAATGGCTGCCGTAAACAATTGTTTTTATGGCAGCGAATTAAAACAAGACGTAACAGGAAACAACAACTAAGAAAGATGAGTAAAAATCTTCATGAAAAAGGGGAAAGTTATTATTTATTGTTAGTTTATGAATTTAACTACCAATGCCCCCCCAACAAGCAGTTGATTTTTGTGGTTGTTAGGAAGATTTGAAAAGAATTTATGAATCCATAACTTTTGTTCACAAATTCAATGCTAACAGGTCTCTCTGCTCTACTTAACACCAAACACTTTTCTGAAAGGTGTTGTTATTTTGTGAATAAAGAAGTGCAGAAGAAATTGTTGTTTTTCTAATATTTTTCTTGAATAAAATGGATTGCGCAATTGTCTACATTTCCTTGAATTTCATTGGTTAAAAATCTCGAGAGAAAAAATACGCGCTAAAAACGTTGAATGAGTTCAACTTTTGAAGAAAAGCTCGGGAGCATCTTTTTACGTCGAGTCAGCGGTCATTCTACTTCATTGCGCATGCTTATGGAAAAAGCTCTTGATATCTTTATAAAATAGTAATCATAACATTTTATACTTGCAGATACACGAATTGACACTATGATCGGATCTTTGATGTCACGGATATTCCATTTGTTTTATATTTTTATCTAAATATAATACAAAATAAATAAATAAAGTTTACAGATAAGAATGCACAAATGTTATACAGAATAAAAACATATTTATTCGTCAATCACCCTAAGAAACAACTCGTGATACAAACAGTAATTTCTTCTCACCTTAAAAAAACTCTAAAATGTCTAATGTCGAGAAAATTTGTCTGTCTGAAACAAAAACAAGACGCGCGGACTGCATTTCAAAAACCTTCTTCGTTCATTTTGTATACTAGTTTTCTATTGTAAAACGTACGAAAAAATTAAGACTCTTTGCCCGAGTAAACGTTTGGGAACGAAACAACTACTTGGATGACAAGAAAACACAATACGAATTTTAAACGGGTGAATCAAAAAGTAAACATAAGGCCTGGACCAAACTTTGTGTTAATTCGATTCTGTAGGTTTTCATCAACTGAAGAACTTAATTTGTCATCCATTTGTTATTGTTTGAGTATTTGTGCGGAATATTTTTTGAAATAAAGATTTGGATGCCGCTCATATACAGAATTGTTTTAATTACCCGATTCTATTGTTGAAATGCTGATCAAGAAATGTATAAAATCGTGCGTTTTAAACGAAGGGTTGCAGAGATATTGGGGGTTCAAGAGTATCTTCGATAACGCAACCCATTTGCCTTTTTAAAACGAATATGTTAACGCGGTAACGCAAAGGTGCATTGCAATGGATCACTTTTGACAAACGGCTACATAGGTAGTGGGGTTTATAGGTATTTTGGTGACGTCATCAATCCGTATGCTCTTAAACGAATGGGTTAGTCCTATTTTGGCGCCAGGTGGTCCCAATTTACCAAGGCAAGAGATGACGTCAGTTATTTCCGCCTGTTTCCAAGATATTCTTTAGAAAAAAACATATCTTCTGGAAAGCTAAATTTTTGCCTGGTTCGGTATTTTTATTCACATAACTTCTTATGTTAATATAAGAGATTTACATAAAAAGAGCTATTATGTAATTTAGTATTTAAAATATAGTTTAGGTAAATAACAATTATGTGCTCGTCTGAATTTTCAGAACAAAGGTGACATGGTATTAAAAACCGATTGGGTCTGGATCAATCTCTGTTTTTTAAAGCATTTTCGTATAAGCTCATGGTTATGATACTCATAGCTGAATGAATTCTTAACCAACCAAAATGTGAGAAGAACTTCAGTAAATGATATTGTACGTAGCTGAAGTTTTATCTCTATAAATATTTTTTAAATAAAAAAGTACATTTTCATTCGTTTTAAACAGTTGATGGAAAAAGAAATTCAGAAGAAATATTTCATATCAACAAGCTTGTACCGAAATTGCTACTTGCGTTACCTATTCTTATGTCACGCAGGCCAGAAAACGTTTTGTAAATATTATTTCTTTGTCAACAAGCATTAGATCATGCCGCTACAAAACAAATGTGCAATCATCCAGTGACGGTGTTGCTAAAGGCTAAGCATACATATTTTCACTGCTACTTTTATTTATGTGCACATTATGTACTAATTAAATTCCTTCAGATATAAAGTTGAGTATCATTCTCCGTGTTATGAAACCTTACGAACAAACGCATTGGAGATAAAAACACGACATTACTTTATTTGTGTTCCAGTTTGGTTGGTTGGGATAAATAAATTTGAACTAAAAAAATAAAAGTGGTTAAGCATTTGAAGGCGATACAAACAGTACATGGTGATTCTATTCTATATCACCTGCAAGGAACGTGCGATAATTAAATCTGTCTGCGCAGAAAATAAACGTACAAAATACACAAATATAAAGCGTACACCTTATATGTTAAGTATATGTTAGCCTTGCAGTTTGCAGTTTGGCGAGCGCTCATGGGTTCATTGCACACGATACGTAATATATTAAAAGGTAAAATATCGCATACCGCAATCCAGTATCCTCGATTTCACTCTTTCCACCTCTTCATATAATGCTGGTAAACGGAACTAAAAATGGGAGATAGCAAGTTATAACAACAATTGTAAAAATTACCCAAATTTTAAAAAATTCCACTTACCATCGCTTAGCCTGACAAGATCTTTTATTTTCTTGATTCATAAGTTTCTTTAATCTGCAACCCTACAAAAAAAATAAATACAGGATTGTGTAAATCAGGTAAATTATTAAAAAAATAAAAAATAGATAATACATCAGTAAAAACGTAATTTACCAGAGGCTATCACAAACTTCTACCCAACCACTGTTAGTTTCTTTTATCTTGTCGTCAAAAACTTTTCTCTCTTGCTCAACGTGGCTTATCTCGACAAGGCTTGGAATTCTAGTTAATTAATATATTTTCCTAAAATGTCGTGGGACGTCAGTAACTGTGGTATAAATTACACGAACAAGATACAATGTCATTATTAATTCATTACTGGATAGTTATAGTAAAAGCGAAAAGTCATTAAACTAAAAACTCTTGGGAAATATGTTTTTATAATATAATATAATATAAATTTCATAATTGAGGAAAGCATGCGAAGTTAATATTGCAATACTGTCTGAAAAGCACGCCAGATTATAATCTTTTTCTCATCAAAACCTCCAAATTTATTACATGTAAAAGCCATCATGGCACATCAATGCTAAAAGCATTCAAAGCTAGATACATACCTAAAATTAAATATTGCTAACTGTTGTCTATATGCATCTCGTATGCATAGCTATGTGTTCCGCAAAATCATGAGAAAAAGACTTTATTTTTAATTACGCGTAAAATGAAGTTTTTTAGTTGCGTGATGAGGATATCTTAGTAGGCGACAGCGCGATAAAATTCAGCCAAAAATCTATCTGATTGGTTACCATGGTTACCTGGTGCTTGGGGAAAATATAGGCAAAAATAATAATTTTGACCCCAAATCAAAGTGTACGATTTAAGCTCCTTTCTAATCGTTTATGTTCATCAAGCTTCACGTGCGGGAATTGAGTGAAGCGGATTTTCTTACGCCTAAATCATTTTCCAAGGAGCTAATGTGTAATTTCTAAATCAATAAGAAGGCTAAAACGGGGTAAAAGTGGCAAATTATCGACAGAATAACCCAAAAGTAAAAAGTCCGCTTTAAAAATCGTTTCTGTATAAACACTAGTTGATACTACAAAAAATTAAACAACTTTATAATATACTTAGTACCAATCAACATAAAATTGTAGTGTTAGACAGAATCCAAACTTCTTTGGTGCATTTATTAATGCAACCAAATCGATAAAACACAAGCTAATGCGCCATCAGTCTCCAAAGCCGTTTGGTTAAAGGAAATTGCACTGAAAAGATGCTTTGCAGAGAGTCGTTTCAAGGGTCATTGTCATTATCAATAACTTGGTCTAAAACGAACATTCCGTTTTTAAATTATCTTAATATGGTAAAGTGCTCATGATAAACTGTTACGGCTTATGACACAGTTGACTGCTACATATCCATGCATAAAAACTATTTCACTGGTATTAATTCCCATACAACTCTATTTCACCTTCACCCATGGATTGCAACATTTCAAAATCGAAACCAGGACATTGATGCTTTTTGATTGTAGATTGTAGCTACATTCAAAAGTTATCAAATAAAGTGATAAAGCAAGTTGCTGCTCCTATTGATTATATCACAGAATGCGACAAGAAAGATATTTAGATGGAACTTACTGAGCGACGAAAAAACAGACCACCCCGCAGCAAAAAATACAACACGGAACAAATGTAGATACGTGTTTATCAATAGACAGAGTTAATAGTAAAATAGTTGCCAAAGTCCTAAATGTCCACCAAGACACTATTGAATATAAAGTAAAAAGTATAATTTCTGAGTATAGAGAAGGTGTCACAACACCTAACAAATCCTGCGAACGAATCTGAACCGTCCAGTCTGGCAAAATATCGTCATCATCTAGACCACCACAAACAAAAAATACGTCCACCATGGTATCGGTTTCTTTCAAACATATTGCAAGGTGTCCAGTTTCAGATGTCTAAATTTAATAGCAGTAGAACTATCAGTGAATTTTACAGTTACAGGTGAAGATACTTTTACCTATGGACATATCAACGAGCAGTCACCTGAGGTAGACACTTTTAACATGGATTCTGCACCAACTACTAGTGAAAATTTTGAGGAACAGTTTGTCGTTGAAGAATGGGATACTTTTTCTACCGGATGAAAATATCTACCATACTTCCATGCAAAGATGTATCTGTGTACATTTGGAATACTAATACTTCTGTGGTGTTTTTCCACAAAATTACCTTTCATCGTAATGTTGTCCCTCATTTTCCTGTGTACTTGCTTTGATATATTACAAATAGATTCACGAAAATATTTTTCATATGTCAAAGAGGAAGCCATCATTTAACGGTGACTGCCACAACAACGTAAAGCAAATTCCGCGTTTTTTAAAAAAATATATAACGCATTCACTGAGAGGATGCAATAATATAAATACGGTAATTTACAGAACAGAATTGCGCAACAGAAAGCCGCGGCACAAACTTCCATGGTCAGATCGCCGTGGGAATCCCTTAAACGCAATACAGCAATTTATTTTTGCCCTTTGATTTGATTCATGACTGGTAATGGGTATGTCATTCATTCAAAAACCTAAATTCGCGAAAATTTCGCCAAATTCGGCTCCACCTATTCACTTTCAACGTTGCACCGCTCACATCTAAAATAGCCATTATTACCATTGAAGAAATTTGTCGTGTACGAATTCAGCAGATTCATTTCTGTGACAGTTGTTAAATGAAAAATCATTTCGTTATACAGAATTATTTCTCAAAATCTACATAAAATTTCTCATACTTGGATCAAAAATTATTTAAAAATAAACTAAGAAACTGAATAAGGTGTGCGCAAGCTAACCCGCTATAGGTCGTTTATGTTCCTCAAGGACCACGGCTGTGAATGAGCGAGATTCATCTCGCAAAATAGTGGCTAAGAAAACCTTTTACTTTAAAAACTCTCTGAGATCCCTTAGACAGCTTCTATTTTACATTTACATTACAAGTAATTTTCTAACAAACGTTCCGGCGCCCCGACCTACTAAGGATCTACCCCATGAAAAATTTAAATGCAAAATTGTGTCAATAAATTAAGCATTCATGCTCCTTAGCCTTAAAAAAATGATATATGACCTGGAATAATAGGGAAGAGAGGAACAGCGGAAAGCTTTCCCGTTGATCATTAAAGTGTATTTTTATGTATCCCTATTGAATTGGGACGGCCAACGGGGAAGATATACAAATGAATTTTTTGCTAATTTTTTGCAGCTATGCATGCGCCCTACCTCACAAAAATCTTGTACTTGAACGCAAAGACTAAGATCTATTACAAACTCGAGCGCAGTTCTATGCAACAAATGCTCTTAAGATAAACAAATGAATTTTTTGCTAATGTTTTAACTATTAACAAACAGAATTTATTTCTGGCAAATGAATTACAAACTATCATACAACAAGCTTTTCTTTGCCATCTTTCCAACACCGTTTTTAAAACATTTTGAGAATTTCTTTCGGGCTTCCATCAAACCTTTGTAGCTTCTGTAAGAATCACGGTAGATGCAATCAACACGATTTTCGTTACATTTGGCTGGCAAAAAAGTGCCTCTGTAGTGCTTGAAAAAGGTCTGGCCATATGTTTTCGATTTTAATTTAATGTGTGTACCGTATTTAAATTTATAACCACTTTTACAGGAGACGGTAACCTTCACAGGTATTCTAGACTTGTCAAACTTGTATCTCTTTACGAAGCCGACAATCAACGCACCGCCAGGTGTTGAATAAGAAACCCCGACGCTCGAACCAGACGAAGTACTCTGCGAAGTACTTTTACTTCTGGAACTACCATAACTTACTGATCCTCCGAAGGACGTTTCGACCGTAGCTGACACAGAGCCACCAGAGCCAAGAAATTTCACACTTGCTTCAACGGTGACGCTTGCGCTAACCTGCCAGTTGTGTTCGACGGATTTCGAAATTTCCACACCAACTTCTTCCGTAACTTCTTTCGTATTTGTTAATGTCAAAGTATTACTTCCAGTTGAACAGCTTCCAGCTGTGGTTACGCCCACAATTTCTTCCCCATCGGGAGTTGCATCATCGCCGTTGTCTATGATCTGTATCTTCGATATTTTGCAGCCATCACCTTTGATCCAGAAGGTATCAGAAATAAGTTTCCCGCATCGAAATTCAGCATTTTTAACGTCACCTTTATCTCCACGCCAATATAAAGGACAATTTCCAAAACCAATTGCATAAAGTCCGCCGGATTGTTTTTTTATCCAAAATTGATCGCTCGGCGATTTGCCTTTGCGAAATTCAGCATTTTTCGTGTTTCCCGGATTTCCATTCCAAAATAAAGGACCAATGTTGCTACCAATGTAATAACCATTTTTCACCTTCTTAACGTACATTGGATCACCCTTTTTAGTACCGCATCTAAACTCGCCGTTTTTTCGATAGCCATTATCTCCTCTCCAAAATAGATAACAATCTTTACCAAAACCAATTTGTAAGTTGCTGTTGTCAACAAATCTGGTCAGCGCTATTTGCTACCACAGCATAAATTTGTATACACAGTATTAGGACACAACACTTCATCTAAATGATAAATATCATATACACCATTATCATACAAGAGTTTTTATTTTATTAAAAGAGAACTTTCTGATACTTCACACAAATGTGAAAATCACAGAAATAAACATACCTTAACTGAGAAATTTAAACTTATATGTCCAACTAAACACACTTCTTGCCGTCATGAACAAAACCCAATACAAACATTCGTTATATAGAAAGAAATGAATCCCTGGGGAGACAGTAATTTTACGCATTGCTATCTTATGGTCAACCCCTGTAATACAAAATCTATCCTCAGCGGGCTGTAAACTTTAAAACTGTGATAATGGCATTGCTGCTTTAAAACTGCTCGTGTGTCTAATTGGAACCAATCATACTGGATTATTTTTTAATCTTGTTTTCTCCTAATACTCCCAGAAGAGAGTACTTTTGCGTGAAATTTTGTTTGTCAATTTACCAATGGCCATAGAACCGGCGTCTACGTAATTTTCTCTTTTTTGTGTTCTATCGGAACGGTGTGCATTCCAGTGTAAGGTTGACTAGTTTTCACAAAGTAGCGACAAATCTGAGCGCACACACAGAAACACAAACCTATTAAACTCTGGGGCAGGGGACAGTGAAGCCGCGAGACACAAAGGGACAGTCAAGTAAAGCAAACCTTACATATCAATATACAGAGGGTAATGTCTGCACTGTAAAATTGGAATATCGATTCCAGCGTAATTCTATTATAAATTCTATTACCGCAGCAAGTCTTATTACTCTAGATCGGCATGTTATTAACCCTATTTAGTCCGGGGAATTTTTTGCTATGCTGCATGGTTATGATTATTACAGAGTTTTTATATTCATCTATGAGGCACCTGTATGTCAAATATTTAGGCTCTATATTGGCTATTACTCGAAACTTCCTCTTTAAATCTCTATGAAATCCTTATAATCGGAAAAATATAATAACTTTCGTTAGGATTATCCTTAGGAATTAAAACTTACAAGACAACTTTATTTTGTCGAGCGCAATCTTTCGGAGAATTTTGGTCACGTGATTAATCCGAGTACCCCATTTTTTGGAACTATATAAAAACTATATGTTAAATAAATTTTATTTGACTATCAGAATCTTTAAAAAGAATGTAAAAATTTGTTCTAGAACGTAAGTAAGTGATTTTTAAGCAATGGACGTGCCTGAAAAAAGGCAAAAGTTTTGAAAGTCCTTGGGGTGCAGTATATGTCATCGGAGGAAGAGATAGATGATGACGATGGACGATATTTTATTGTCCATCCGCTTCCGTGGAGATGCAAAAAGTTGAATTCAACTTTTAACAAACTCGATGCAAGACACAAAGAAAATCAGAACAAACGGAGCAAGAATCAGACCGTGCGTCGCGAGGAAGGACAACTATCAGAAATAAATCATGCTCCTTTATCTGCCATTGCTTCTTTTGATGGATCACAATAATAAAATATTGAACAAATGTAATATAATTTTGCAGAATTTTATTACCGATTATTCCTTTTTTCGTGCAGTGAAGGATGATAAACTCGTCGTTTTCGTGTCTGTAATTAAATATTCTTTAATGTAGACCAAGAACAGCTCTATGATAAGGTTTCATTAAATTTTGTTCTCAAAGGAAATGCCTCATCGCCGATAAATACAAACGGAAATGTATTATTGCTGTTCCAGATTTTAATATCAGGGAGATTTCAAATGTGTTTTCACAAACCGCTGTGCCAAGATCGCTATTCGAAAATACCCCACCGTCACTGTTACGTCCCGTATCACCAATATCAACCATTGTTAATTTATAATTTGCGTCGCAGACGGCCATGAGTACCAGCGAATGAGTTTTTTTGTGGTTAAAAAACATGGAGCCGGATCTTGCGGGTGCGTGTATTACAACATGTTTACCATCGATTGCCGCAAGACAGTGATTGAATTGCCATTTCTTTTCAAAATCATATGCAATTTTTAGCCAATTTCTCTCAGAATCGGGACATCTCAAATAGAAAGATGTCAGAACTAGCGAGATTGCTTCTGTAGTATCGTATATGATTCCTCCTATAGACGTAGGACTGATTCGAAAGCTTGACGCTATGGTCTTCTGCGAATCTTCGGTGACAATATAACGCAGGGTGGCACAGAGTCTTTCACTTGGACCAATAGGCTCCCTTTTTCTGAGGATTTCACCAGCTCTAGATCAACTTGACGTAACAATTCTTCATATTGACTGGGATTCAAATGAAAGTATTGGTAGAACATAACATAATCGAGCAGTTGAATTTCTTTGATCAGTAAATGAAACTTTCCTTTCTGTTTACTTTCTTTGTATATTTGTCGCACCCACATTTTTTTTCTCATTTTTCTATTTTTCCTACGTGTAAGAAGCAAAAGAATTTTTGTTCTCAAAATTAGCAGTCCCATGTTTTTTTATTTACACTCTATACACAAACATTCTTCTGCCGCCAAAATTTGAGTGGAAATTGAAATTAATTGATTTCCGTTCCGTTCCGTTCCATTTTTATTTTTTTTCATATATGGTAACAACTTGGTCAAAGATCGTTCTCTGTGTCAACCATTGATTTTTTATTTTTTTTATTGGATGGTTTAAATACAATTAACATCTTCGAAAAATAAAGTACTGTACAATTAAATAGAATAAATTAAAATATATTATAAATTAGAATGAAACAACTGGCATAAAGCACACACAGACAAAAAGGCTACGAGAGGCTAAGAATAACAGACTGTGCTAAATCGAATAGATTAATGTAGAATCATTAGAAACATGATGCTACCATTCCGTACCGATCCGATCCAATCCGATCCGAGGCAAAAAATACGCAAGTGGAAATCCACCTTAACAATAATAAAAATTTGAGAAAATTAAAACTTAAATTAAAAAGTTGAGAACTAGCCCAGGGTCAGCAAACTCGTTTCAGGTTCTGTATATTTTAGCCGAAGAATTGATAAACGAGGCATTTGAAAGAGACGAGTGTTATATATTTGCGATTTTTGTATTGATACAGGATAATTGTACTTTAGGGTCAGCAAACTCGTTTCAGGTTCTGTATATTTTAGCCGAAGAATTGATTAACGAGGCATTTGAAAGAGACGAGTGTTATATATTTGCGATTTTTGTACTGATACAGGATAATTGTACCTTAGGTTCAGCAAACTCGTTTCAGGTTCTGTATATTTTAGCCGAAGAATTTTAAGCGACGCATTTCAAAATGACGAGTGTGTCATGTATTTGCGATTTTTTGTATTGATACAGGATAATTGTACTTTAGGGTCAACAACCCTGTCCCAGGTTCTATATATTTTAACCGTAAAATTGATAAACGAGGCATTTAAAAGAGACGAGTGTGTCATATATTTGCGATTTTTCGTATTGATATAGGATAATTGTACTGTAGTGTCAACAACCTCGTCTCAGGTTTTTATATTTTAACCGTAAAATGGATAAACGAGGCATTTAAAAGAGACGAGTGCGTCATATATTTGCGATTTTTCGTATTGATGCAGGATAATTGTACTTTAGGGTCAACAACCCTGTCCCAGGTTCTATATATTTTAACCGTAAAATTGATAAAGGAGGCATTTAAAAGAGACGAGTGTGTCATATATTTGCGATTTTTCGTATTGATACAAGATAATTGTGCTTTAGGGTCAACAACCTCGTCTCAGGTTTTATATATTTTAGCCGTAAAATTGATAAACGAGACATTTAAAATTGACGAGTGTCTCATATATTTACGATTTTTTGTATTGATACAGGATAATTGTACTTTAGGGTCAGCAACCTCGTCTCAGATTCTATATATATTTTGGCCGTAGAATTGATCAATATATAAAGGGTTGCGGAGCGGAAACAGGTCCCTATGTTTGCAAGCGAAATATTTACATCCCTGACAAATATGGATAGAACTTTTATCCGCTCCAATAGATAGTTTAAATATGATCTTATAAAAAGTTCCTGGAGTAAACCGCAATGTTGACATCAAATCTTTCACAAGTTCAAGTCAATACGCTTTATGTGTTTAAGATGAATTTTTTTTATCTTCACTTTTTATTCGTATCACAAAAGTAGAAAGAAAATCGTTAAAAATCTCAATTCATTTATCTAGCTAATCCATACTTATCAGAAATTACAAAAAGCTGTAGACCAAATTATAAAGCTAGCTATTTTTCGTGGCTTGTGTCTCAAGTAGAAAATTTGAGCTAACGTTGCCTCGTGCAAAGACTAATTAAACTTTATTCAAACTACTAACCTACCTTATTTGACATTTATTTGCAATTCATATGAACAACGTAAAAACATTTTCAGTTTGTTTTGATTTTTCAGTTTTATTCGAATGATATTTTCGATAGGGACAGTGTTCTTAAAAATAGCTACTTCGTTCCCAGAGCGTAGAGTAAGCAGGAAAAAATTTGGGATAACCGACGCTGAGGAAATTTGACTTATTAAGTGAAAAAAGTGACACTTTCGTCAAAATTGATCTTTTCCCGCTGTATAGTAGAAAATAGAAAAAAAATAAGTATATAAAAATAATATTCTTTAACTTTTTTGTTTTTTTACCACGATTTGTCAAACATGACAACAAAATTAATTCAATTAAATTTACAATTAATATTTTTGCAGGGTGACAAAGTCTAAATATGTTTTTGATAGGAAAAAAATTTGACATCAAAACTGAAACGTACAATAGGTTTTTGTCGCATTATTTTGTTGAAAATCATAGCTTTGCATACGAGTAGGGTGTACAAAGACAAGAATAATTCTCCGAATACTCAAATTTTCGTATTATTTTTTAACGAAGTACAATGATGATAGAAGGATTATCCTCAAGCGTTTCAGACAGTATTACAATATTAACTTCGTATGCTTTCCATAATTAGAAAATTTATATTTCTTTATATCATAAAAACATATTTCCCAAACGTAAGATTTTAGTTTAACGGTTTTTCGCGTTTATTTTAACTACCCAGTAAGGAATTAATAATGACATTGTATCTTGTTCATGCAGGGAATTCATAACACGGTTACTGATATCCCACGACATTTTAAGAATAGAAATTCATTAACCAGAACGATTCAATTCCACGCCTTGTCGAGATTAGCCGCGTTGAGTGAGAGAGAAGAGTTTTTGAAGACGAGAAAAGAATAAAAATGAAACTAACAGTGGTTGGGAAGAAATTTGCTGTAGCCGATGGTAAGTTGCGTTTTTACTGATTTATTATCTATTTTTTCATTTACCTGATTCAAAGAACGGTGCATCTGTTTTTATTTTTTTTATAGAATGACAAAAGAAAATTCAGAAGAAAGAAAAGAAAATATGTCAGACTGAACCATGGTAAGTCGAATTTTTTTTAAATTTGTCTAATTTTTAAAATTTGAACAGTCTTCCAATCTTTCTACGGTATAACTTGCTGTATCACTTTTTTAGTTTGGTTTACCAGCATTTTATGGAGAGGTGGAAAGAGCAATTTTGGGAGCCCAGTAGAGGTTAGAATGAAGGATAGTGGGTTGCTGTATGTGATTTTTTACTTTTTAACATATTTTTATTATATTGCGTATTGTGTGCAATTAACCTGTACGACAAACTGCAATATATAAAAACTGCAATATATAACTTAAACATATAAATTCTATGCTTTATACACTTTAATTTGCGAACGTTTTGCGCGTATGTAAATTTTATACATTTTTTCCCGCGTATTTATTTTCCCGCACCAAGCCTTTTGGACAGATTTAAGTATTGCGCGCTCCTTGCAGGTTTTATAGAATAGAATCATTATGTCCCGTTTTGTTTCAGGACCAAAAAATCACTTTGCAGTTTCGCTTATTCTAATTTTCACGAGGCTCCTGAAAAATAATATACCGCGCACATTAATTATAATTTACGAAAGTATTCAGCTTTTCTCACACATTGTGGCACACTAGTAGAACTGCTCTATTGCAGTTTTTACTATTTTCAACCTTACGGGGGTCTAAGTTTCGACCTTTTTACGACAAACCATGCTTAAAAAAACGTTTTACATCTCGCCTGTTCTCACTAGGCGAAATAGAACATGTTGCAGCTAGTGACAAAAGCTAAAACATAAACGGAGCTGTATTTATCTTAAAACTGACAATTGAATATCATTTTCAAGCAATTATCTGTCGATTTCAGTTCTTGAAGTATTTCTGCTCAAACGATTTTCCATGCGTCTTTTAGTGCTGTTTATGAACAGCCTGTTGGATTATAATTTTCCGTTAATTTGTGCTAATTGCGTCTTCCTTGATTTATTGAAACCATTTTCGTCCTCGTACTATTGCAAACTTTCTAACGCGCGAAAAAAAATTGGAACTAGAACGGAGCTGCATTTCACTTATTTTCAAATCATTGATTCCAGACATATTCCCCTAGCAACTTGCGACAGAACATGAACAATGTTTTCTTCAAGTTGACTTGACTTCATACTTACTGACGTTTAAACGCTGTCGTACTGCTGTATACTCAACCCCTTTGGTGTGGACCATCGCGACCGGAACCCGCCAGACCCGCCCCTTGCTTGACTGCTAAACCACGTACAGCTACATGGACACAGAAGGTTACCTTGTAACTTGTGTCCACGCACGGTGCGTGAGCTGTAACTTCAGGTAAGCTTGTGACTGTGTATGCGACGGGAAACCATATGTTATTGTGTCACCGTTGTCAACTTGTTATTGCGGAGTTCTATGGATTCTTTGCTTTTGCAGTTGTCCTTCTGTGACATTACGGTATTGTGTTACAATAGGCGCCGCTCGCAGCGTCAGCGATAACTCCAACAATGCGTCCAAATCCAGAGACGTATTAGTCTCTGGAACATCCTTTAACGAGCACGACGCAAACTGGTTCCAGTTGTTGGGTTGTCATAACACTTCCCATACGCAGGAATACATGGGTAAAAGCAAATCCTGTCATAGTGTAATGGGTGCTTAAGCACGCACCCAGCTTTCTCAATAACTTTGCGTATTCTACGAAATATGCATCTTTCGTTGTAAAATAATCACCCAACTTCTAAATTGCGTCGCGAATATCGATCTTCGGACCTTTGAAATTGCTGTCAACCGAAGGCCAAACGAAAATATGTTTCCTTTAAAATGAAACTTTTTTTTAAAAATTATATGAAATTATTCCATTTTCCATATCTTTCAACATGCCTCACTAAGTTGAAGACGAGGCTTTCCAGCACCCGACTCACTTAATAGTTAGTATCCTTTTAGAGAGACATAGTTACACAGTGACGCAGAAATGATAATAGATAACAAAGAGTGACCGGATTTCGGTACAGCATGCTTTTCAATATACCAGATTCTATCGCACCAAATTCGATACAAACTTTATGAAAAACTTGTTGATATTAAATGTGAAGGCATTTGTTCTGAATTGCTTCTTCCATCAAACTGTTTAAAACGACTAAAATGTATTTCTTTGTTAAAAGAATATTTATAAAACTTCAGCTGCGTACAGTATCATTTGGTTATCATATGATTGAGTTCTTCTCTCATTTTGATTGGTTAATCTACACGAAATATGTGAGTAAAATTCTCTAATCTATACTTAACAGCTTGTATGGTTTTTCTGATTGGCTGAAAAAGCGTGCAAAAAACCATGTTTCTATTTGATTGGTTAATAATTGTTTCAGTAAAAGTAAATCACGTGTCCAAATTTTACACAATAATTCACTGATGGTTGGTTTCCAATTCCAAAGACGATTGTCATATTTTCCTGATAAAATATGTTTTTAGCAACTTAAAGGGGTAGTTTCGAGTAATAACCAAAGGTATGGAATTTCTCATAACTATATTTTAACTTCTAAATTATATATTAGCTATTTTGACGATAATTCGCAACGTAAATCTCTCATATTAATACGAAATGTTGTCTGTAACTAAAAAGTTGATTTTTTCACTTGCCTTATCGACTAGTACAAAATATTGATTTCTATTTGCTAAAAAAATAAAGCTATTCCTTTGCACTTTTACGTTTCAGGCTGAATAACATGGAAAGGAATGGAAGTAACAACGACTTAAATTACTATTTCAGAACTGAGTTAACCGGGTTAATACATCCGTTTTAAAAAGACAAATATGTTCCGTTATTAAAGATACTCTTGAACTTTCTCTGCAACCGCTTGTTTAAAACGTGTGATCCTACACATTTCTTGATCAGCGTTTCAACAATGGAATCGGGTAATTTTTGAAAAATATTAGGCACAGATATTTAAACAATAAGAAATGGCTGATAAATTAAGTTCTTCAGTTACTAGAAAACCTATAGTACCGGGTCCAGGCCTTTATCTTGTGTAACCAAGTTGTAGTAACATATACTAAGAAAGTTTTTGAAATGCAGTCCGCGCGTCTTGTTTCTGTTTTCAGCGCACGTATTAGAGAGATTGGTTTTCCGTTCATGGATGCTTCACTTTTTTAAAGAGTTTTTAAGGTGAGAAGAGATTACTGTTTGTAAAATGTGAAAATGTTTCTTATGGTGATTGTCGAATAAAAATGTTTTTTTCTGTATAATATTTGTGCAATTCTTAATCTATGAACTTTATTTATTTTGTATTATATTTAGATAAAAATATAAAGCAGATGGAATATCGTGACATCAAAGATCCGATCATAGTGTCAATACGTGTATCTGCAAGTATAAGATGTTACGATTAAAGGAACTAGATGTCAACCAGTGCGGGCGTTACATTACGACGGTGTTTTTAAATTCAACATCAATTTAATGGCGTATTAAACAGCAACCTGATTTGATGGAAGTGTTCTGTGTTGTTTGATGCACACACGTTTATCAAAAGCAAAGCGATTTCAAGTCCTGCTTGCCGAATGATAATTGTGCGAAATAATTCAGATTCAAGTCGTTATTGCTTCGCTTACAACATATCTGTCATATGACAATAAAGCATTTTACCGTTGGGAAGTGATTTGGTCACGCTTTGTAATATACATCAGCAAGTAACGAAATTGTTCTACACAAGATAAAAATACGTGTCTGTCTGGGACAAAAACAGTGAATGTGTTTATTTTTTTGAAACGAAGATGTTGTCTTAAACCAACTAAATATCACTATAATAATTCTTTATTAGGAGAGCACTTCGTGTTTTTCTACCATGCTCTTCAAACTTATTTCGTAAAATTAACGAGCTATCTACGTCCATTCGTTCTTTCGACTGAAGTTAACAAACTGATTTTTTAAAAGATATATGTTATAAGTTATATGCGAATTTGTCCACGTGACATACAACTAGTAATTTATAACATATTAGGAAATGTATTTCATAGATATGCTTAAGTTTCGAGAACAGCATCCGTGAACTGGAATAATCGACAATCTGATAAGAGCGTCTTTTTGCACTACAAAGTGCAGCGAACATGAAATAAACAACGCTTGACGCGCAGACTGCAATTCACAAACCTGTGATGTAGTAAGCAAGAATTAAAGAAAAACTACTTCTACAAAATAATGAATTAACAATTCTTTAGGAGGTGCAAATAGGACATCGCTTTGGACCGTCTGGCCTTTCTAATTCAATGATAAATATGAATTGAAACATGTTTTCAGACGTTTTTCTACCCGTTACGCCTATTGTGTAGAGCTAGAACGCTGATCAAAATGATGTATAGAAACATGTACCTTTGACGAACGGTTAAGGAGATAAAAGGGTTATTTATTTATTTATTTATTTTATTTATTATTTGCTTCAAGTTGGTTTTACATAGTACCATAATATTGACCAATTTACACCAACCACAAAATTAAAACACAACAAGAAGGTTTATAAAAAGGAAAAATAACCATAATAATAGATTGTTTAGGGAAATCACCTGCACAGCTCACACAGACTACAAATACATTCATCCAAACCTCATGTACACCGTTTAATTTGTCGATTTTCATTGCATTTGACACATGCATTTTTAGGCGAAATTCATCTTTGGGCATTAGCAACCTGTTAAGTGTGGGAAAAACGCAATTTTTTAAACATTTCGATATTAATAAATATATAAATCCATTATAAACGTGTTAATCATAATTTCTGGACCGGTTACTCTGCGTCACGAGTCACCTACTATTACTTGTCACTACCAGTCACTTGTGGCATCCAGTGACATGTCACATCATCTGTTACATTCATCCAAACCTCATGTACACCGTAAAAAATCACAATTGTAAATTAGCTAACAGAGAACTTAGTTCCTGGATGGCCTCGTTTTCGAGGAAATCCCACGGTTAAATTCTCATCAATTTTAATAATATTTTCTCACAGATTTTATCTCGTTCGGCATTGTTGGATTTTAACACTTACCTTAAAACCAATAAAGTTTTTCTGCTGTGACATATATTTATGAAAGCGTAGTGCCAACGCGAATTTTAATTAGCATTGTGACAAGCAGTTGCTTAAAGTCTTCAAATGACAATTCACATGTCGTATCAAACTACACTTCTAATATAAACTATACTTCGATGTATAGTTCATAAATTTTGTTATTTAGAACGTTAAACTGACTATTAAAACGTTTTAGAGCGTAATTGATTACTATTCCTACTTTTTATTGAAACTGTAATATGTTCATCTACCTATCTAAACCTATTTCACCACACGTCACTCTACTCTACCCAAATTATTATCCAACAAATAACATAAATAAGAAGAAAAATAATTAACATATTTTTGATATATTTTTCCGTGTATATTTTCTTGATTTTTTTTATACTAAACACAACGAAAGCCGTCATTTTTAACAGCGGAATTAATTGGTCAACAAACGAGCAGTTGGAATTCACTCGCGCCAAAAACAACTGAGAAGATAAATTCATTTGTAAAAAGCAGAGGAGATGGAATTCACTCTGAACAATAATAAAAAATAGGGATGGAAATTCACTCAGAAAAACAACAACAAAGGGGATAGAAATCATTTATTTAAAGAACAACAAAAACATAGGAGATGTAATTAATCTTTTTTTTAATACTCACCGAAAAAGAGAGCTGATGGAACTCACTTGTTTAAGAACAACAGTAAGTGGAGGTGTTATTTACTCTTTGTAATACAACAGCATAAGGGAGGTGTAATTCAGTCTTTTTAATACAACAGCATAAAGAAGCCTTGCAAATTTGGAAGCATAAGAGCATACAAGAATACAGATGATAGTGGCTAACCCTGTCATGCGGATGGGGCTGGACAAAATGCCCTACATGGTATACTTTCGTTCATAATACCCAAGCGATTACCCAATGACCCTGAAACTCTTAATAGCTGACACGGCCATTTTATTATATATTTTTCGAGTTTCTTTATAAATTAGTGTTTTCTTCACTGAAGTTCTTTATTTGAGTTTCTCACGTTGTAAATAGTACAAATACTTTGCGCCCCTTGCCTCAAACGCCCATTGATGCCCAAGGCGTTCATGTTTTCCTAGGAATTTCTGATGTTGCACATCGCTTTAAGTATTTGTCGTTTGTGAGGTTTAGTGACCTATGAAATTATTAATTTTGATCAAACCGGTAAAAAAAAGTATTTTTTCAACAAAAAATGCACTAAATGAAAAATACAACTCATTAGAAAGCGTATCAATTTCTTCAATTTTTGTCTAATGTATAATGATGAAATTTTAAAATGTTATTCATGTCATGTTATCAGGCGGTAAGGCATGACGAGATTATTGCTCAAGTCGAGTGAAATTACAAGCAAAACTGCTTTAATTTCAAGTTGTACATTTCAGTAAATAAAGGTTCTTATACCACACAGTACATCTATAATTATCATAACATACACTTTAACAAATTTTTAAATACTTACTGTTAATGGAAACCTACTCTAGATAAAAACGATATAATGAAATATCATAATACAACAAAGAAAGCTTTCCTATGTATATGTGTTTCCATCCGTTATGAACAATTAGATACACTCCATATGCAATTCATGATCTCTGCCATATCATGAACCTCTGATGTAATTAAATACACCAGCAGACGGTTTGAACCAGACAGCAGAATTGAAGTCATAAGCAACTCAATATTGATTTAAGTAGACAAATCCGAAATCTGCGTGCATAAACCTACGTAGCATATGTGCATCAAATTCATGCTATCAACCTCTTAAACAAATCAAAGCTTCTTTTCTATTCTTACAGTCATGTAATACAAAATTACAAATATCGGAGATATTGGTTTTTCTTAATCATTTTCAATATATATAATGTCTATATAATGTCTGGGCTAAAAAAACCAATCGTTTTCCTCAGGCAAAAACGGAATGCTGTCCTCGCAGCTATTTTCGTCGTGTTTCTTTTTTGTTTACCGTGTCTCGTACACCATACCGGACAATAATTACATAAAAATAAAATAGATTATTAGTAAAAAGCTAGTCAATTTTTTACACGAAGTAAAATTTACCGCACTGATGAACATCTGAGTTAAATCCAGAATGATTGCAGGGGTAGTGATGGTGGAGGTGGTGTTGGAAGCAGCAGTGGTGGTCGTTGCAATAATTGCAGTACTGGCGGTATTGGCAGTGGGGGTGGCGTTTGTGGTGGTGGCCTTGCTTATGGTGGTGGAACTGGTTGTTGTTGTAGTGGTGGAACTGTAGCAATGATTGGTGTGTAGGCGCTGTTGGTTGTGATGGTGTCCTTGTGGTGGGAGTGGTATGTGCCTTGGTGGAGGTGCCCGTTTTGGAACCGTAAGGTTGATGAACTCATGACCTCTAAAAAAAACTAAATGTCAATATCTCCTAATTATTCCTCTGTGGCATGTTTCTATGCAGTTGCAGTATTGTTGTCAGAGTTCTTAGATTTATGCAATATATGCAACGGGTAAACAAAATTGTAAGAATATTTTTACCTGTAGTATTAATATACGAAGACTCGTTAAGCAATCTGAAAACAGGTACTTTTTAGAACAGATCACTGCATCGGAAACACGTTCTTGGCAATACTGCGAGTTATTTTAATATCACCATTGATTCAGTACACTGTTCTAAAAATTTGAATACCACAAAACAGTATGATGGCGCTCTCTATTTTTTCAGAATAATAAAGCAACCAGTGATTTTCGCAGATAAACTTTTTAATCTTTCGGTAATTATAATGCCGGAATATTTTTATTTTTGCACACTGACGATAGAGGGAGGCGTATTTTTTTATTTACATGTTGGTTATACTCCTGAAAAATGCATTATTCAACTAGTAAATTCTATTCTTGGCTTGGAGCGACAAGGAAGATGCCCTAATTAGCACGTTTAGCCAATAACAATTAAATCGGCAAAATTAATTATTAGAAAATGTGTATATCTTGTCAACCGAACATCATATATTATTTTCTGACAGCATATTTCAGTGATATTAGTGGATCCTGGCCTTAACAAATGTCATAACAAGCCACCAACACGTGGAAAATAAACAAGAAAATACAAAAAATAATATCGAAAAGAAAAGTACAAAATTTAATACAAGATATTCAAACTTACCAAATTTTAAATTCATTTAAAACCCACTGTTGATGAACAATAGCTATCAATTTTTGTCCCAAGTGCTCATTTGTAAACATAATGTCCGTCTTTCACAAATTTTCATGGATTTAGTGGGTCCATGAATATTGTCAAAACATGAAGAAGCATGGATTTACTTGTAGTAATTTTTTCATATTAATGATTTACCTACATCCTTTCATGCTTTGTCCACAGACTAATGCCACGGAACATTTTAATACCTTGGGTTAGGTCATAAACTGGGAAACGGTCGCTTTGTTTTGGCTCATGAAACATGCTTGGTAGGATTTTTTCTCAACTTTTTGCGATGGTGTCAGTATATTGATATGAATAAAATCTGTCACTGGCCCATGGGATATTGCGTCCGAAACAGACTGCTGCTCTGCTAATACAGAAGCCTCCGGAGATATTTCCTCAAATCAAGGTAAAGAGACAACCAAATTTTGATATCCTTAAAAGCTCTGTTAACTAGAATTTACTGTAAACTTCCGGGGATTATGTTCAACTGTAAAATTTTTATGCATTCCTGCCCTGCTGGTCTAACAGCTGTTACACTTTGGGGCTAGGAAGAACTTAATTAACTATATAGCTGAGAAAGGGAAAAGTTAGTCTCACAACAACTTAATTAATTATACGGCTGAGAAAGGGAAGAGTTAGTCTCAACAACGTACTGGTAGTTGCAACAACGCAGTACGTTTTATACTGTTCTATTAGCATAATGTGATAAGATTAATAATGCCTGCAATAAAGGCGCTTACTAATTTCTTCAATGTTTAGAATGTGTGTTTAGAATTTTGCAACATTGCCTGTGACCTATTTTAATAGCATTTGTTGTCCGTCGGAAATCTAATATAAAAGAAAAGAAGTTATTCAGTTATTATATTATATGAGGTTAAAAGATTTTTAAAACATACGTGCTAGCCTATGGATGAATTGTTTGATTACATAGCCCACTTAAGTGGATCGTTTCTCTTTTCTGGCATTCAAAACGGTAAAAATAAGGGGTTATCGTTGTTATTCTTTTTTCTAGTAAAATGATATCAAAGAGAGCGAATTCTTCCACTTTTGACTATTGCTGCCGGTCATATACCCACGTATTACTTGTTCCAGAATGTACATAAGATGTATATTATGCACAGCGCCACAATCAAGGTTGCTATTTCGGTCCGACACGTTTGACTAATTTTTCCAACTAAAATTGAAAAAATGTAAAGCATTCAAGATAACTTTTTGTTGTTGATAAAAAAGTATCTGCGGAAACGTCTATTGGTAAGGACTTTAGTTATAAAGAGGGTGGGGAAACCAAATTGTTTTACAGCATCTATTAAAAACGAATGCTGCTTCTTGGATTCAGGTACATATTTAACCCACGTTGACAGCACCTTTAAAAGAAATCAGATGCAGTAAAAATTGTGGCTTAACTATGCCATTATTATAGAAGAGCAGCTTTTGGAGAATTGTAGCAATACTTACCGGAAACGGTTTCGAAGATCCATCCATCAAGGCTTCATTCAACATGGCGGACATGTCAGACGTAGAAAATGTTAACGATGAATTTAATTCAGAACTACAGTGCTCTATTAGTCAGAAATTGGATCAAGATACAGATGATCGAGTACAGGAAGCTGTGTTAAAGCGAAAGAAAGCAAAAGAAACTCAAAGATATCTCAGTAGAATAAAATTTAAACTTAGATGTTGTACGTAAGTCTTTATCACGTTTAGTTGAAGCAGGAAAATTGACAAAGAGGTTGTATCGGAGTAATAACACCTACACACCGGTAGACCACAATAGTAGCAACACGTTTACAGTGAATAAATCTTGTAAAGAACCTATTTATTATGCTGAGAACAACGAGGGGAATGTTACATACAACGCTGGTGACGACGCCGTAGACTTCAAGAAATTCGTGTTTGATAAACTAGTTTCACTGCAACATGAAAATGAACAACTTCAAGATAACACCCGTATCAAGCGTTAAACGATAAAGAACAAAATAAATCACAACCAAGGAACCCGGTAGGAGAGCCGAAAAGCCAGAATCAGAAGCATAAAAATATTGAATCAAGAAATAATGAATCTAAAACCACCAACAATAATATAAACGATAAAAAACATGTGATGATAATTGGAGATTCAATGGTTAAAGAAATAAATCCACGGGGTATTTCCCGCAATCATAAGGTCGACGTCAGAAGCCACTCTGGAGCTACAACATCAGACCTAATTGACCATATCAAACCTTATGTTAGAAAGAAACCCGATATCATAGTAATTCATATCGGAACAAATGACTTTACAAATAAAGTTAACACACAGAAGAAAATAAAGAACGTAATAGCTGCTATTCGAGAAATTGACAGAGATCAAAATATCGAGATTATATTATCAAGCATAATTGGAAGAAAAGATCAAGATCTAACGGCTGAAATTAAGTCCGTGAATGAAAAACTTAAAGGTTATTGTGAAAGTAAAGGTATGTAAATATGAAAAACTTTATGTCTTCACATAATTTAGTCAACTTGATTAAAGGCGACACATGTTTTAAGGGCTCAGGCTCAAAAATTGATTTAATCCTCACAAATCGAAAGTATTCGTTTAAAAATACTACTTCTTATGAAACTGGTATCAGTGATCATCACCACATGATTTACTCAATGTTGAAAACATCATTTCAGAAAGAAGAGGCTAAAATTATACAGGTGTTACAAGAAATTTAATAAGGAGATTTTTCAGACAAACTATGTCACTGTGCTTGATAATCATGCTCCTAAAAAAACTAAAATAATATTAAAAACCGCACATGAACAAGGCGTTACGTCAGGCCATTATGAAACGGTCTCAATTGAAAAATCGTGTCAATAAAACAAAAAACACGTCGGACATTATAAGCTTTAACAAACAACGTAACTATGTGGTAAAACTTAACAAACTCGCTAAATTAGACTACTTTAGTAAACTTGATATTCGTAAAAACACAAAACCTTTCTGGCAAACATGTAAACCATATTTTTTAATAAGCACGCAAATGGTGATGCTAATATTATATTAACTGCCGTTACTTTTAATTCCTTTTTTGGAAATATTGTGAACTCATTGAACCTTTACAAATGGCCCACAGTTCCAGAAAACCAACCTTCAGATGAGATAGGAAACATCACCAGAAAATATGCGAACCATCCCAGAATAGTAGCTATAAAAAGTAATTTTTCCATAAATCATAAATTTGCATTTAATCCAGTAACACTAAATGAAGTCAAAGAAGTTATTAAAAATCTACCTACAAACAAAGCTACAAGTGGTGTGATTGTATAAACGAGGATATAAAAAATAGTCGCTTTCCAAATTGCCTGAAAGAGGCAAACATAATTCCCATATTCAAAAAGGGTGACAAGACAGTAAAATCGAATTATCGACCAATTAGTATTTTACCTCTTCTGTCGAAGGTCTATGAAAAACTTTTATACAAACAAATATCAAATTATATTGAACCCTTACTAAACAACCTTCTATGTGGTTTTATGAAAGCGCATTCGACACAACACGCTCTCTTTAAATTATTACAAGCTTGGCAACGTGAATTAGATAATGGAGGCTTTGTGGGGACAATACTAATGGATTTGTCTAAAGCTTACGACTGCTTACCCCATGACTTAATCATAGCTGAACTTGGAGCTTATGGTCTAAGTAAAAGTAGCCTTCAACTTATACTTGATTATTTATCCTCTCGCAAACAGAGAGTAAAAATCGGTTCTTCTTTAAGTGATTGGTTTCAAATACTTCGCGGAGTACCACAAGGGTCTATATATGGTCCTCTGCTCTTTTTAATCTACATTAACGACCTTTTCTTTTTCGTCGAAAAAACTGATATGTAACTTCGCTGATGACAACTCACTTTATTATTGCGATGTAATTTTATCCGTTGTAATTAACCGCCTGCTTCACGATACAAAACATTTACTGGAGTGGTTTAAAATTAACATCTTAAATCCTGAAATTTTTTTTAATTTATGATTTTAAGCAAAAAAGTGAGGCAGCCGATAACATTACAGATAGATCAAATTTCCATCAAAGAGACTAATAGTGTGATGTTGTTAGGAATTACTATTGACAATAAGTTACTATTTAATGACCATATTCAAAATATATGCTCTACGGCTAACTATAAACTCCATGATCTGATGGAGATATTGTAATAAACATATCAGGATACCCAAACTGACTGACAGCATCAATAAGAAATGCATGTTGCCATTGCCAGTATTGCGGTGAGAACCATTTAGTACTGAGAGATTCTTTTGGCGTTGTACCCATTTTTCTGCCACTGGCTATTGCACCTTAAGAAAATCATTAATTAGTACGGTCAATTTAGGGAATATTGTTTCGTTTTATGTAAAATAACACACGAATTACTAACCTGATATGGTCTTGCACATGTACCTATCAAATTGATACTGTAGCAACTTAAAATGAATTGAAAAATCCAATATTGCACTTTTACATTTTATCATAAATAATTCGTTTGCTGAGAAGTGTGATGAACCACCATCAATTAAGCTTTCACACGGTGACTTTGTGTAGTACATGATTGGCCATAGTGCACATTCTACTCCCCTTAAAGAAAATACTTCCCAAAACCTATCTTTTTTCCATTTAAGATCAAGTCGAGATAATACCTGTAAAAAATTGATATATTTTAAAAATATTTATTTTACATCATTTTTAACATAAATTAATTCACCTGTAGTAAGAGTCATTATTGTTCATTAGAAATGTAAAAGCTTCGTGCAATTGTTTTTTTTCCGTTTCATCTTGCAAGGAAGAAATTTTTTCTTCAACTGTTAAGTCTGTTTTTATTAATGAAAAGCCGCATGTTTTTACTCTGTATCCATTCTGCTTTCTTTCATATTTTCCAATGTCGATATCAAAAATGCGTAATATATTCTGCTGTTCATATGTCATTCCAAATAATTCCTTCGGAACATGACTAATTTGAGGAATTTGATAAACATCCTTATTGCAAGTACATGTGGTAGACGTTTTCAGTGTGCCTTTGCTGTAAGTTTGAAGAAGCTTATTGTTAATCAATAATGAACATTTGCTACATTATGTTTCTGATTTGAATTTTATCCAGTTGGTTAAATCAGTTACAGTTTGTGAAGCGTGAAAAGATTTGGAAGTGGCATTGATATTAAATGTACGTTGAAATTCTTCTTTTTTTCTATTGTACCAAATTTTCTGTCCTCTACCATTTTTATATTTTCCTGATCTTTGTCTTCATTCTAAAATAAGAAATTATACAACTACAATTTCATGACATTGGAAATAAATTTAAACTTTCAACGAAGTACTTACATTTTTATCTGGCACAAGAATATATGTTTTCCGATTTTTCCAGAAATAGTTGCAGTCTTGCATGTTTTCTAAAACAAATGATACGAAAAATTGCTTTGATAAAATAAAACAATTTTTAGAAAAGAAATTACTTCTGCGTCGCCTTTATCTTTTGTGTGTTTCTTTTTGTTCTTTTCATTCTTGTTCAATAACAGTTCTTTTTCTTGGTAAGACTATTTGAAGTTCAAAATGTTATGAAGTTATAAATGCAATAACCAGTTTTCCAAATACATCAGAAAAATGTTAATCATATGACACAGTATCATGGTTGGAAGACGTACCTGCTTTTTATCCATATTTTTTCCTACAATGGTTGGTGCCTCTTCCTCTGCAGATTCAGTGTCAGATAATTGCTAAAATGTTGTAAGAATATTATATATGAATGTGCCTTAACGAAAGTCGTTACAATATAAGAATGGTGTAAAGTAAGAACTAACAAATTTAACGTTCTTCTTGTAATAATCTTTGGTGTAATCTAAATGAAAATATTTAATCGCGGATTTTGAATAAAGTTCAAAATGTTATGACGTTTTCAATAGTTTACTGCTATTCTTGTAAACACATGAGAATGAAGTTGAATTTATATAAAAAATATTATGGTAGGAAGACGTACCATTTTTTTGGAATATTTTCTTCACAAATAGATGCTTCATCTTTTTCGGATCCACTGCCAGATAGTTCCTACAATATGAACATATGAAGCTGCACAATTACATGCAACATTTAAATTTCATACTAATAAAATTATGTCAAATCATACCATTTAATAAGAATGGTATAAAAACTTATAAAGTTTAATGTCCTTCTACGAGTTCTTCGTGATTGTCCAATCTAAATAGAAATATTATATAACAGCCGCACATAATTTTAATCGATCAATATTTCTTACAAAATTACACTTACACAAGTCAAAGATACTTGCACTTCACGCGTTCGTTGTTGCTTTTCAAAATGCTAAAATAATTTTTTATTTTGATGAAATTGTAACTTTCTGTATTGTAAAAGTAGTAATATACTTACTATTTCTTCAATGTCGGATGGATCGACAATTCCACTATCCTATGTGAATGAATATAAAAATTATTTAACATTTCTTTAATTAAATAAATACTAAGAACAGTAACATAAAACACACTTTTTATATTTATTCGCATAGAATATTGACATTGTAATATAAAACATGTAACTTACATCAAGCATAGACAAAAATGACTGTCTTCTACTTTTATCGATGGTGCTTGTGTTCTTGGAATCAGTTGTACCGCTAGCAATTGTTATATAATTATTCAAGGATGGAGTAGATTTAAAATCTTTCCACTCGGGTTTATCTGCGCCTCCAGCCTTTGAAATATCGTCTAGATGGAAATGAACATACTTTGCTAATTTCAAATGTAACGCCGCCAGATACATGTTTGCACCTATACACATCATATCGTTAATACATCTCTCAAATCTCTCTTCCTTTTCTTCATCCTCCTGTACGCCAGTGATTGCAATCGCAGCCTTTTTGTACTGCACACTATTGGCTTTGTCATCATCCAATTTATTATTAAGGGGTGAAATTAAATTATTTATGTTGGTGACCCTATCGAAGGCAAAATTCGAAATAGGGTTCTTTATAAAAGATGGCAGCTTTGATGTAACAACTTCCCAATTCGGGGCGAGTGTTGCTGCCAATTCCGAATAAGGCACGGATGATCTGTTGAGCCACTCACATGTGAATGGTTTTAACTTCTTCTCGAAGTCCCCATCCGTCGCGGTATTCGGAATAGTCGCTGGACCGTATGGTCTAAGGAAGTCCTTAGGAAAATGATCAAAAAATGATACTGCTGCTTTTGTACGACGTGACATCTGAATATATGTAAAAAATTTTAAATGTTTCAGAAAGAGTGTATAGGTAATGGCACATTTTCATATAGCTAATTTTTTGAAAATTTTTTTTTTCAAAAATGCATTTAAACCTTTATGAAAGCTATTACGTTGTTTTCAGTTCACACACACACACACACAGAGAATAAAAGAATATACCTTATAATGTTTAATAAATAAAAACAAACGGGTCGTGTGGGTCGTGTACTAAAACTTCATGATATGGTATGCTATTAATTGGTTTGTGTGCGGGCCGTGTGCAATTCCAGTTTTGTTATAATTATTAAAAAAAAACCAAATAGAAAGTGCTACTCCATATAAAACTGAGTAAAAAAGCAACACTTCAGACAAATTTATGTGCTTAATACCTGATACGTTCTTCTGTGGCTTTAATTATCATTTCCATTCTACGTGGCATCGATTCAATCGTTTTGTCGATAACTGCCGCGGAGAATCCAGCAATAGTGGCACCTACACGTTTACTAAATTCCACAAAACTTTCGCGCTCAATTTGTTGGGTTGTATTAGGATGACAACGTAATATATCAAACACAACATTGGATACTACATATTTATTTGCAGGAATTGTAGTATGGCTGAACTGGTTCCTTATCCTTCTGTCAGTCACTCTGAAATGTAAAATGTACCGGTTTGTAATGTAGTATAACAATCGATGACTTTATTTTATGAACATTTCTTCAAAATCTACAAATCCTGATTATGTCCAAAAAGTATTGTGATGAACATTGTTCTTGTACAGTCAAGTTAAATGTGTGGAAAGTATTATTTTTGTAATAGTACTGGAAAAACGAACCGTCAATCTTAGTTTGACCATTTGTAGTGATAAGCGTCAATGATAATGGTCTTTGTCACAATTTTAGTATTAACTTGACCAATCTGTAAATATAAAAACAGAAAATCAATAAAAAAGATGATGTTACTCTGGTCAATGTTTCTTGGAATTAATTGGGAAATATGTTAAAGAAATTTTTTTACGAATTGAAGATAACTTATTTTATTTTTATTTTTTTATTATACCAAATATTAGTTGTACAAAATAAAATAATAAACAAAACGAAATAAATAATTAGTACCTAGATTATTACATACAAATGAGCCATGTGAAAGAATCCAACTTGAAAGACCGTAATAAGAACGGGGCAATCATTTCAACAATTTTAATTATTTTTGTTAGGCAGATTAGTGGTCATTGATTATTGTTAGGTGAGTCGTCCTTGAAAGAAATCACGTAGAATATAGTACATTAGATACTTGTATAGCATATTCCATTATCAAGACAAAAAATAACTTACAAGATTTTTATCATCAATAGTCCATGGAGTCTTCATCCGATTCAACGCTGCTTATTACATTATTTTCTGACTAGAACATTAATCATTTCAACATTTTTGCTTGTCATGAAAAAACTAGAATGAAATAGTTTGTTAAAATAAATCTTACAATTATGCCTTTGCGGTTTTTTACGTGAGACCAGTAATATTTTTGTATAGTAGTAAACATGTTTTTGTTCACTTGTAAGATTTTGCACAGAAAATCGTCGTCGCATTACAATTGACCTGTAAATAAAAATATGTTTGACAACTGTGCAAAAATTTAAGTACTAACAATTTTGTGTTGAATTTAAAAATCATAAAAGCACATTTTAACGGTCTATTATTTGCCTGTTTCTATACCTGCTATATATGCCAATAGTTCCACGTTTAATGACTTGAGATACTCCGAAAAGGTTTTAATGTAGTACTCCTTATTTGTTTCTCGTTGCAGGTATTCCTTTATTGCATTTACATCATTCCATTGACGGTGACATATTTTCTGAACTTTGGAACAGAACATTTATTAAAGTATGTTGCCAAAAGTATTGTTAATTGAAAATAGAAACAAATCTTGTTCCCACTAATCTTGAAATGCCATCTCTGTATGGACTTGAAACCTAACCAGACTTACGGCTTTGTTTGTATCAAAATTACGAATGTATTGAAATAAATTCATATGTTTGCTGTGTTGGGGCCGATTCAGATATGATAACACTATAATAGGATTTGTGGCTGTGGTTATTGGCTTTGGCACAATAAATTTTTGGTCTTTAAAGGTGTCCATGCAATCTGAAGAATATATTGACATAAATACATTTAATAACACAATTACTGAAGTAACAGTGTAGTGCTTATTATTTACTAACCTTTTTGGTCGCAAAATGTAGTGTCCTTTCCGGTTCCGTGTCAAGTCGCCATTAAAAGTTGTTAAAACAGACCAAAAATAGTGAAAAACTCCTGATAAGTGGGTAGTGCAGTAGCTATTGGTGTTGCTATGTAGTTAATTTAAAGTTTTTGATCAAGAATAAGAAAATTGTCTGAATATTTGCAAAAAAATAAGCATCCATTTTGGAATGTATTTAGCTTTGAAATGCAACTGAATTGCAGCGTGGACAAGGACAATAATTCATCTATAACGTGCGTGCAACTTAGCGAATTTCTGAAATTTTTCTAAAAGATAAACAAACGATAGAAAAATAATTATATCTTAATGAGATATAGGATAGACATCTACCAGAAGATGTAACAATTTTATTCCTGTTCCTGAAAGAAACGTGAGGTTTTTTAAATTGATTTTTATAAAGAAACATCTCTTGGATCCAATTATACTCAGTCACAACATATTAAACGATATAAAAAAATATAGGCAAATATAATATATAGATTTAAGTCACTTATGCCATTTTAGTTTCGTTTTTCGATCAACCTTACATATATATAAAAATTGGCAACTCTTAAATGAAGATCAGCCTGACTCAGAACAGCTTAATGTACGTTACAAAATTTCAACAGAAGCCCGTAACCACAAACAATTGAAAAAGCAGTCTCCATGAAACATGTTTTAACTAATTCTAGCTGGTATTGCAGAATTTAGCAAAAATGTTCAATATGTTAATACAACAAAAACAATAGTTAAAGCATTCCTCTGTATGTGTGTTTCTATTCGTCATAAATGGGAATTAGATATACTGTAAATGCAATTCATGACAATGAAGCTCTGACGTAGTTAGGTATTCCAGCAGTCGGTTTGTAAAACTTTATGTAAGGATGCGTACTTTCTCCAACATAAGAACCAAATGCAAGGTATTAGTAAAACATCCAATAACACTGACAAACTGCTAGTGTGGTAACGATCGTAGTGTGAAAACAAGAAGTGACTTTCATTACCTGTGGAAAAGTCCATTCGTATGGACTAATTGCGATGAACAGACTTGGGGGGCCGAATTGCTTCACAGCATCAATCAGGTATTGGTGCTGTATCTTCCAGTACGTAGACACGAAACATTTGTTCTCTAACGATTTGGCTGGATTTAAATCTAACGTTTTTCCTACGTTAACCGCTCCTAAAAACAGGTTATGGTGCAATACGTCATCGCATTAAATTTTATAATAACCATGTCGTAGATATATCAAAACAAAATAAAAACCCGCTAACCTGATACTGTCCTAAATATCCATCTGTCAAATTGGAACTGCATCAATAAGAAATCTGCGCCATAGTTCACTTGGTCCGTACCCACCACCCAGACCCCGTTTTCACTAACCCACCAGCGCCAACTCCCTTGAGCATCATCGAACATATCTATTCCAATAGTATGAATGCTCACAACGTTATATTGATATATATGTTTGCAATACAACAAGAAAAATAACAAGAAGGAGTTTCCAGAATGGTATGTTGATATATTTAAAGTAGAACACAAGTAATAAATTACATCAGAGCACTAATGACAACAATACCTGGTCCTCATCCTGCTTCGCATCAGCAGGGCTGTCGCTATCATCGGTCAAAGGTGTAAAATTCTTTTGTCTTTTTTTCGGACCAGGTGTAACCTGGTCCTCATCTTGCTGCTCCACTGGAGCAGCAAGGGTATCACTATCGTCACTGGAAGAGAGATCTACCAGTAATTTTCGTTTGAGCGGTCTACCACTTTGATTGTTAACATGCCCATCGCCTTTGTAATGTCATCTATATAAGCATCTGCCGTTTTTAGACGATTCCATCCCGGATATATTGGGGTGTAATTTTGAGGCTGTTTCGGCCGGATTAGTGAGCACGTGCGATCCAACTTTCATCCAAATCAGCATAAGGTAAAGGCTGGATGCAAACCTTAGACCAACATCAATAAAAGCCTTGGAAAAGCTTCCCGAATGTGTCAACAGTTTTTTAACTGAACTTAATGCAGCTCGAATATTGCCTAGAGTAGAAAAAACACATTAATGCAAGTTGATAATAAAGAGGGACAAAACATTGATGCTCTTTTTGTTATAGAAAATAGGAAATTACTTTAGTACCTGAAGTAGCACTTTTCGTATTAATGATATCCAACTGCTGCTGCAGGGCATCTATTTTGGTAATAAATCTTGTAAAGTTGCTTTCTCTCACTAATTCCAAGTTATCCTTGAGAACTGTTAGACAAAATTGTATCAGATAATTCCGACATAGCGACATCTGGTCGGCAATAGAATTCGCAATTTATATGCGATAATTTGCGCGCAAATTCTGCCGCCGAAAATGAATCTTCTTTATGCGCTGCGCCATACGGCGCAAGAAAATCATTCCGAAAGTTGTGGCCTTTGGTGGTGGTGGCCTTGGTAGTGTGGTGGTGGTGGTAGTGGTGGTGGTAGCCTTGGTAGTTGTTGAGGTGGTGGTAGTGGCGCATCGATATCGATGCCGCTGTTGAATCACCACCACGGTAGGAAAGAGTTTGAAATGAAAATGGACGAATATGAACTTCAGGAAAAGATGGGTTGGAATGTTGTGGAAGAATTGTGGGTGGCCGTAAGGGGGGATAATGAGGGGAATATGGATGGTGTCGTTAAAAAGGATGCGATTGTGAACGGTAAGATGACTAACGCAACGTAGACGAAGACAAGGACGACAACAACACAGACGGTGGAGACAAGAAAGATACAGCACAATGAGTTGACGAAACAAAAGATGATAAAGAAGATGAAGAGGAAGACAGGAAGGATGAAGAAGTGGATAAAGAAGTGGATGGAGGTGTTTGAAGAAGTGAGAAATGCAAAGAAGGTAAAGATGAGGACGAGGAAGATGAGAAGGAAGGTAAAAAAGAAGATAAAGAGATTAAAGAGGAGGAGGGCAAGGAGGTAGATGATGAGGAGGAAGAGGATGAGTTACAAACAGAATATAAGCGTGGTCTGAGCTCTGCGTTGAAAGTTCTGTCCTATTGCCCAAGTTAAGAAAAGGAATTCATTTAGACTTAAACATGTTTCATTTCATTTCATTTCATTTCATGGTGGTCCACGGCCAGGTGGAGGTCGAAGGTTTGCTCCAAAAGAAGCAAATGCAACGGCACTATTATACTTACGTATATTTGCCTGAACAGTATCTGTATTTGTTAATAATTATTTAATGCAACTTTACCAGTGTGACAACATTTAAAACAATTCTCATTTTCAAACTTTAAAGCTTGACAATACTCACACTTTTTGTCCATAGCACCTAAAAAATATAAATTAGGCAATATATTTTGACGTGCAATATTATAATACGGCGCATTTCGACATCAACTTGCCTCTTATTAATAACATGCTCGTCATTTTGCATTTCTTGAGCCATGGCTTGTCTATGAGCATCTTCAGCACGTCTATTGGCAGCCTGCTCATTAGATTCTAATTGTCTAGCAACAATCTGCCGTTGAGCATCCATAACTTGTCTGTTGCGAGTTTGCTGAGCTGATTCTGCATTGCGCCTAGCCGCATGTCTAACAGCATCATTATGCCGCCTATTATTGGCATGATCAGTCGATTCCAATCGACGTAAAGAGGCAACACATTGAGCATTTTGCCTGCGTCTAGCTAAGGAAACATCATCATTATCAGATAAATATGGTAGTACATTTCTCTGTATTTCTTGCGGGAATTCAAAATTTTGGGAAATATGTGGTCTTTGCCTCGTCCCGTTCGAAAGTACGTATTTGAGCGAACCATATTGCTTATTTTCCATCACGTGGTTTCTAACGGTTGCAAGACAAATGTAAACAAAACAAATATCGCGTTTGCAAAATTGACAGACAGACATTATTATTACACGTATTATTATAGAGATTGTCATGACGGCAATATCGTCACAGGCGTAATGTGCTTAGCTGTAATTACTGTCGCGAATTCTACGTTAGGCAATATGCAGGTATAATCGGATAATAATAAATTCTGTGGCTGTCATATATCGGGTATACATAAATTTTTGTTCTTGCAGTTTCTACAGCAATGATGGATGATTGCACATCGACTTTTGAACCGACGAAATACGATTGACATTTTCCAGAGCTATCGATCGCCTATTTTGTCCAGGAACTCTTTATAGACAGTTGTACTGCGATGTGAAGTATGTAATTCGAATTTGGTAAACAAACGAGTCATCGAACTTGAAAAGAAACTTGAATCAAAGTTTGTTTTTCCTTGAACTGTTATTAACGGTAAACTTTGATGCGCATCCCCCAGAAATATTAAAATGGGTTTCGATGGAAGAGCATCAAAGGTTTTCATGATCTGAGAATAATAATAAGTTGAACCAACTAATATGTCAATTTATTTCCCATGGTAAATCCTCAACTGGTATAAAAAAAGCTGAATGTATTGTGTTGCATATGATAGTTGGAAAACATTGTCTGTAGTTATCAGCAAGTACTGCGGTTGATGTAGCAACCAAAACGTCATATTTGCTTTCTTTGGCGAATGCTATTATGGTTTTCACCAAATGCGATTTTCCTGTTTCAAAAAGTAAATAAATAATGAATACAAGTATTGTACTCATTATTTAAAAGAAGTAAAATTGTTTACACTTCCTGGGTTCCCACAAAGTAAAATTTTGCGATTTAAAATGAATTCGCCATGAACATTTGGTTCAACGGTACTATCTTCAGATCGATTAGAGTCATTAATATGATTACTTTGATCATCAGTAAGGCTGTGTTCGCTATCGTCATCAATAAAGCTTGAATCCAAGGACTCTTTGTCGAGCGAAACATCGTCGATAGAAGAATTAGCTTGTGAATTTGTCTGTGTATGGAAAATAACATTATTACCAGAATGTTGCTAAAGTACATTTTTATTTGGAGGATCAAAAAAGACCTACATTTTGTCTGCGATTCATTGTTAATAAGATTGATTTTACATAGTAAAATACAATCTTTTGATCCACAGTTAGATGTTCTAGAGAAAAGTCAGTATCCTGAGCATCATCGTTTACTATTATTTCTCCTAAATGAGGGATTATATAAGAATTGTTATATAAATCTTGTGGATGGGGCAAAATTGTTTTAGTATTCATGAAATGATGAACTTACCAGACTGGTATGCCAAGATCTTTAAACGTAGCGACGTGAGGTACAATAGAAGCATGTCTATAAAATAACGCTTATGAACAGATGCTTCCAAATGACTCCGTATTTTGTGATTATCGCTCCAAAATGTCAGATTAATGGTCAAGGCATTGTGGAAATACGCAATCGATTCGGGTAAGTCCTCTGATTCTGGGTTCACAATTTCCGACGTATTACGAAATGGCATTGTCATAAGCGTATGTTGCGAAAAGTATACGAGGTTAAATATTCAAGCATATGATGTTGCCACCAATCGTGGTTTATGATCCCTATATGGTGGGGGTGACTAGAAATAAAGAAGTATTACAAAAATTTGCGAAAAAGCAATAACTGATATTAATGTGTATGTGAGAATTACATTTTTTGCTGTATCAGTTGTAAATAAAGGTTTGTTTGTAATGATTCACATACAAATAAAATTTACCTGGACATCCATACGACACATTAATGTTCCCAGAATTGTATCTACATACGATCTAAGTTTGCTCGCAAAGGCAAGACTGTCGTGTTGCAAATGAATGGATCCACTTTCATCAACGCGGCTCTTGTCATTTGAAACTCGCGACTGAAAAACACGTTGATTTGATTTTTGTAGCTTTTGTACCTAGGAATGAAAATTCGATTGTGATGGAATGAAAAGTCTTTGGAGTTTTGAATCCACACGAGTAGATGCAAGTGGAATGTTCCTCTTTTTTAGCATTCGAAACGATAGAAATACGTATTGACGTTGTTATTCTTTTTTTCTAGTAAGAAAGAGTTAGATATTTATTTACAAATTTCTAGTTAGCAATATGTAATTTCAGGTAAACAGCTTACCTCACTCCGGAGAAAAGCGAATTCTTCCACTTTTGGCTGTTGCTACCCGTCATGTACTCACGTATTACCTGTTCCAAAATGTGCATAATATGCATATTATGTACACCTCCACAATCAAATTTGCTACTTGTTGTAAGGGCAAAACGTTTGAGATTGATATAGGAGAGTGACTTTTGGAGAATTGTTGCAATACTTACCGGAAACAGTTTTAAAGATCCATCTATCAAATTGGTATTGCAAAAGCAAGAAATCATTCCTTTAGTCCACAATGGACGAGAGTAGTTTTAGTTTGAATGAAATTTTGGAGGATTTTCTTGTATAGTGAAGACGTGTAACAGTAACTCATCTTCTCTGCTGCAACGTCTTATAATGTTTGGGAAGTCATCAATATGTGGGATGGTGTACCTCCCTCTGCATGCATCGCATGTTTGTATAGATTTCAACCTTGATCTTGCATATGACGGTGTAATCTTTTGTTTCACAAGAGCCTGGCAACTATGAATACATATTAATTTTAAAGAATACGGTATCTAGGATTGGTATATTTATGTAGAATAAGTTACACCTTTCGCACATATTCCAACTCTTTTGTTCCATCCAGTTTGTTAAATCTTTTATTATATTTGCACATTTTCTAGAATCTAATTACAAAATGGTTGTAAAATAGGCTTAATGTGCACATTTGTGTCAAAAAAGCGACATTGTGGTGCATATTGGCAAAGTTAAGGCGATTTTTTTCTGAATCGTTTACTCTTTTCAAAAGAAGAAAATGTTGACAGTATAGGTTATTGTATGCAATGTAAATAAGTGTATTTTTTGGAGAAACTTACCAGATGTATGAATACAATTCATTATGTCATTGTATCCATCTTTATTTGCGATTTCTTCATTTCGCTTTTGAGTTAATTTTGCAATGTTTTGATTTACATCAATGTGTCTACTATAAATACTGTAGCAGGGGTGACCGTGGTGGGAAGCCATAGCTGTTGAATTAACGATTGTTAGACAAAAAGTTAGGTAAATGTAAAAAGACTGGGACTATCATATGAAAAGATATGACACAACCATTTAGATTTGCTTTAAATTAAGAAATTTAAAAACGTGATGTAATTATAACCAATGAGAAATACAGAGTAAGACGTTACACCATCACTTTTTGTATTGTGATGCACTTTTATCCAATCAGATTTATTTAAAAATCTTCCGCTTTCGTAATCAATCTTATTTAAAATTTATGATATATTTAGAATATAAACAACTTTTGATGTTCTAACTTACTAATGGGAGGTCCGAGCTCTGGATTTCAAACTTTGAATTTTGTTGTCAATTTTTATAAATCCTGAAAATAACAGTAAACTTAATATAGAAATTCGTGTTTTATTATTAGAGATCATCGGATGAAAATGACTTCTGGAGAACATCTTAGAGATGGTTTTTTGAAAGTAGAAAGTGAATTTTCCTCGACGTCGTTTGATGAGCTTCATGATTTTATATCTGTCAGCATCAGCAGAATAAAGCAACAAGGCAATAATACATTTTAAAAACGTTGAAAAAAGTTTTAAAATTTAAATAACTTAAAAACGGACAAAGTAAAAAGAAGGAAAATCTTGCGGTGGGGTAAGCTTTGATCATAATGATTTAGGGTCGACAACCTCGTCTCAGGTTCTATACATTTTAGCCGTAAAATTGAGACACGAGGTATTTCAAAGTGACGAGTGTCATGTATTTGCGACTTTTCATATTGATACAGGACAATTGTACTTTAGGGTCAACAACCTCGTCTCAGGTTCTTATATTTTAGCCGTAAAATTGATAAACGAGGCATTTAAAAGAGACAAGTGTTATATATTTGCGATTTTTTGTATTGATCCCAGCTAATTGTCATTTAGGGTCGACAACCTCGTCTCAGGTTCTTATATTTTAGCCGTGGAATTGATAAACAAGGCATTTCAAAGTGACGAGTGTTATATATTTGCGATTTTTCGTATTGATACAGCATAATTGTCATTTAGGCACGACAACCTTGTCCCAGGTTCTATATATTTTAGTCGTAAAATTGATAAACGAGGCATTTAAAAGAGACGAGTGTTATATATTTGCGATTTTTTGTATTGATACCAGCTAATTGTCATTTAGGGTCAACAACGTCTCAGGTTCTATATATTTTAGCCGTAAAATTGATAAACGAGGCATTTAAAAGAGACGAGTGTCATGTATTTGCGATTTTTCGTATTGATACAGGATAATTGTAATTTAGGGTCAACAACCTCGTTTCAGGTTCTATATATTTGAGCCGTAAAATTGATAAACGAGGCATTTAAAAGAGACGAGTGTTATATATTTGCGATTTTTCGTATTGATACAGCATAATTGTCATTTAGGCACGACAACCTTGTCCCAGGTTCTATATGTTTTAGCCGTAAAATTGATAAACGAGGCATTTAAAAGAGACGAGTGTTATATTTTTCGTATTGATACAAGATAATTGTCATTTAGGGACGACAACCTCGTCTCAGGTTCTATATATTTTAGCCGTAAAATTGACCAACGAAGCATTTAAAAATGACGAGTGTCTCATATATTTGCCATTTTTCGTATTGATACAGGATAATTGTAATTTAGGGTTGTTTAATATTTAGTATAAATTATACTAATTATGTTAATTTATGTTGCCGGTTTGTATTTCGTGTTTTTGTATTTTAAGTTTTTTAGTTTTGAATTTGGAGTCGACTATATACTACACTAAAAAGAACCAAAATTTCGTATTATTTTTCATGGTCCACCGAGCCGGATAATAAGATGAGTTTAGAAAGATTGTTAAGAAAGAAGAACGCACTTGTGAGTAGTGTCTGTGGAATTATTAACAACAACGAGAGTAAGTTAGGAAATTGGAAAGAATTTCGAGAAGAATTACTCGCATCTGAAACGATACTCAGCCAGAGATTAACACAAGTGAAGAATATTTACGACGAAATACTTGAAATAGCTATGAACGATGATGATGCGACTGACAGTTTAAATGATTGTTATGTATTTGAATTAAAGGTTCAAAAACACTTGAATAATTTAAAGGAAACTTGTAAAAGAACAGTTGAAATTGAGCCTGTTCTAAGAGAGAGAAGCAACTTGCACAAAGAAACTGTTAGATTGCCCAAGTTAGAAATTACAAAGTTTACTGGTGACTGTACAAAATGGTTAGGTTTTTATGAAAGTTTTGAAGCCTCGATTCATAAGTCACAACTAAGTAACATTGAGAAATTTAATTATTTGAGGTGCTATTTAGAAGGAGACGCTTTAAATTGTATATCTGGATTATCTCTTTCTAATGAAAATTACGAGGAAGCATTGAAGCTATTGTCCAACAGATTTGGAAATCCACAAGTAATTATAAACTCACACATGCACGAATTATTGAAGATGAAAAGAGTTTATAACGATCGCGACCTAACAGCTCTTCGACGACTCTACGATGATATAGAATCTCATGTACGAAGTTTAAACAGCTTGGGTATTGAAGGAAAGGACTATGGCTCTTTACTCAATCCGATCATTATGGAACGATTGCCGCACGAAATTAAATTGACTGTTTCCAGGAATCTGAAACAAGAGGTCTGGGATATTAACAAACTCCTCGAACTAATAAATGACGAGTTAAAATCTAGAGAAAATTGCATCGTACCGAATCCTACCGTTAACTCACACAGAACAGAAAAGGATCTAGTAACGACATGGGTAAGAAACGTTTTGATTTTTCGCATTCATATGAGCCCTCTTCTGGCGCGTCTTTGTTATCTGAATCCAGGCCCAAGCAGAAATGCGTATTTTGTGAAGGTTGTCATTGGTCTGACAAGTGCCCAGTTATTACGGATGTGGCGTCTAGAAAGGAGTGTCTAAAAAAATCAAATCGTTGTTTTTTGTGCTTCAGAGAAAATCACAAACAAAATCAATGCCAAAAGAAAAAACCGTGTTTTTATTGTAGAGGTATACACAATTCCGCACTTTGTTTTCAAAAAAACAAGAAAAAGGGTGATTCCCCGGGCACAGAAAAAGAACCGTCGCAGGTTACGCATCAAAACCATGTGCAAAACAATTCAAACAACGTGTTTTTGCAAAACTGCGGATGTCATGCTCAAAAATCCAACCACCGACCAAAGCGTACAAGTTCAGGTTTTGTTCGATGGGGGTTCTCAGAGGACATACATCTCTGATCGCGCTCGAAGAATGTTGAATTTAAACACCGAGATCACGGAAGAAATTAATATCTCTACTTTCAGTAATCGCAATGTTATTTCTAAAACAGCTGACCGCGTTAAATTATCAGCCGTGACACGAGACAAAAACACCATTTCATTTAGCGCACTTTCGGTCCCAATAATTTGTTTACCAATTAAATCGCAACCCGTAAATTCGGCAAAACAAAAATTTACAGATTTGAAAGAGACTGATTTCGCTTCTTCGGGAGTTGGGAACGAAATTGACTTGCTGATCGGGTCGGATATGTATTGGGATATAGTTACCGGGAAGATTAACAGGAGTGTGGAAAGTAGTTTGGTCGCCATAGAAACAAAATTCGGATGGGTTTTGAGCGGAGTGCATGAGTCTGTGAGAGGGTGTGAAAAGAACGAAACATCGACAAATAATTTGATTCATACCTTGCGTGTTGATTGTTGTGAGAGGGAAACTGACGTTCTTGATAAGCAGTTGAACAAATTTTGGGAATTGGATAGTATTGGATTTCAAAAAATGAAAAATCTTGTTATGATTCTCGTTTTTGATAAGATAAAAAAGAATGAAGATAATCGTCATGAGTTAGCCTTGCCGTTTAAAGAAAATCATTCCTTACTACCAGACAATTTTGAACTCAGCCGAAAGCGCTTATTAAAATTACACAATCGCTTGAAAAACAACCCGTCGCTTCTAGTTGATTACGATAATATTTTTAAGGGACAAATGAAATTGGGTATTATTGAACCGGTACGTGATGTTGGGACACCGGGAGAAACACATTACTTGCCACACCGCGCTGTTTTACGTGACGATAAAAGCACGACAAAAATGAGAATAGTTTTTGACGCTTCCGCGAAAATTAACCACGAGTCGCCCAGTCTAAACGACATACTGTACAAGGGTCCTCAGCTAACGCCGCAACTGTACGATATCCTCTTGCGATTCAGATCATATCCTATAGTTTTGATAGCCGATATAGAAAAAGCATTTCTACAAATTGCGATCAAAGAAACAGATCGTAACTTTTTGAGGTTTTTGTGGTTTGACGATATCCTTGCCGAACAACCCACCATCGTTAGAAATCGATTCGCCCGTTTAGTGTTTGGATTGACGAGTTCACCATTTTGTTTGAACGGTACTATTCGAAATCACGTGAGTCAGTATGAATTTGACCCACTGTTTGTTCAAAGGTTGTGAGGTCGTTTTTCGTCGACGATTTTATTGGCGGTCACGCGAATGAGGAAGAAGTTGTAAAGTTGTTTAAACAGCTTAAACTCCGATTTATAGAAGGGAATTTTTATCTTCGTAAATGGCACACAAATAATGAAAATGTTCGGAACTATATAAATCATATCACCGACTCAACCGCGCCTCCCCAAACTAATGGTAAAATTCTTGGACTTGTTTGGAATGAACAGACCGATAAATTATGTTTTGACTTTTCAGAATTATTGGAGTCTGCAAAAGCGTTAAAACCTACTAAGAGAAATATATTAAAGATTTTGTCTTCGTTCTACGATCCTGTGGGACTCATTCAACCAATTTTGATTAGCATGAAAATTTTGATGCAGAAAATATGTGAGAGGAAGCTAGGTTGGGATGATGATGTTGACGTTGAATTGAAAGCGAGTTGGGAGAGCATCTTGAAGGAGATGGAGAGTGTGGGAGTTGTTGAGGTTGGTCGTAGGATTGAGCATAGTGACGAGGATGATGAAGTTGTAAACAGGGAAATGCATGGATTTAGTGATGCCAGTCAGCAGGGATATGGAGCTTGTGTTTACGTTAGGTCCGAATGGAGATCTGGGAAAATTACTGTTAAGTTACTAACTTCTAAATCGAGGGTAGCACCGTTAAAATCAATTACTATGCCGCGTTTGGAATTACTAGGAAATTTGTTGTTGTCTCGTCTTGTAAAATCTGTTGTTGTCGCGTTGGAGAAAGAACTTTCTTTCGATAAAATTTTATTTTGGACTGATTCAACTATCACTCTCTCATGGATAAAGGCGACATCAAAGGAGTTCGTACCGTTTGTTGAAAATCGTTTAAAAGAGATTAGAAATAACAGTGACGCTGGGAACTGGAATTATGTTAATACTGAAAAAAATCCAGCAGATCTCATCACTCGATGGGGAATCACCACTTTAAATTTGGCCGAAAACAATCTTTGTGGGAGGGGCCAACGTTTTTGTGCGCGAAAGAATACCAGCTGCCACAGATAAAAGATCATGATTTATCACTTGAGCATTCAAATGAGCTGAAAAGAAGTAAACAAGTAGTGTTGCATAATTATACCGACATAATTAGTATCAACAATGTAATCCATTGTGATAAGTATTCCAAATTCACACGATTGGTCAGAATTACCGCATGGATGTTAAGGTTCATTAAAAACATTAAAAGAAAAAAAGAAGACCGAATTTTGGAGCAAATTCTACGATCCTGTGAAATAGTCTCTGCGGAGGAGCTCTTATTGAAAGCCAACCAGGAGAAGTTCAAGTTGGCAAATGATAACACAGAAAAAGATGTTATGTTTTTTATCGACGAAAAAGGTTTATTACGTTGCAGGGGTCGACTTGTAAACGCACCGTTACCCGTTGAAACGATATCGCCTATACTGCTCGACCGAGATCACTCGTTAACTAAGCTAATCATCATGGATATTCACTGTAAGCTAAAACACATCTCTCAAAAACAAACACTTACCGAATTCCGACAGAGTTATTGGACCAAAAGTGCTCGTAGTTTAGTGCGAATTTTGTTACACCAGTGTCTTTTATGTAAGCGTTTGAAATCACAACCTTTTCGTTACCCTGAGATTCCCCCACCATTACCAGGGTACAGACTCAGTGACGCTAGAGCTTTCGCCGCAGTAGGAATAGACAATTTTGGACCTCTGTACGTTAAAAACATTTACAACAATGTCAATGAAAGACCAGTTATGAATAAAGCGTGGGTAACCTTGTACACCTGCGCATCGAGCAGAGCTTTGGTGTTAGATCTAGTTCCTAGGCCCGATTCGTCATCATTTATTAGTAGCTTTCGAAGATTCATTTCGAGACGTGGTTGTCCAGATCATATTATCTCAGACAATGGTAGTAATTTTGTTTCACGTGATACGCAAACTTATATTTCAAATCTAAAAATAAATTGGCATTTTAACCTCCCTCTTGCTCCATGGCACGGAGGGTTTTTCGAAAGACTTGTGCGCAGTGCAAAGGAACTATTAAGAAAGGATTTAAGGTCGACTAAACTCTCATTTGAAGAGATGCAAACAGTTTTGTATGAGATCGAGTGCATATTAAACAATCGTCCACTCACGTACGAGTATCCTACCGAGTTTGAAAGTTGTTTGTCGCCAAACCATATGCTTTTTGGACGTAGACTTAACTTGTCTTCTAATTCAACCACCCTTAAATCACACGAAGAATTGAACCTTGCCCACCACAGCACCAAAATAAGTCAGATCATTGAACACTTTTGGAATCGTTGGCGCAAGGAGTACGTAGTAAACTTAAGAGAGTCACACCGATCGCTTCATAACAGTAAGGACAACCCGCAAATTAAGTTGAATGACGTTGTTCTAATTCATGAAGAGAAAGTACCGAAGTCGCTTTGGAAAATCGGTAAAGTTATCGACCTTTATAAAGGACGTGATGGACAAATTCGAGGAGCTTTAGTTAAAACCCAGACCTCAGAGTTGAAGAGACCTGTGAACAAATTATATTCTGTCGAATGTTTACGTGAACGCGAAAACAAAGTCGATGTTGAGGTACGACCTCAAAGAAATGCGAAAGTAATAGGAGAGATACGACGAAGAGATGTGAACTAGTCAGACATTGATGTATATAAACATGTGATTTTTTTTGTTATTTACAGTCCTCTTTTGTTTTTGGATTTAGGAAATATTGCCCCTGCTATATTTCGGGGGGGGGGGGGGGAATGTTTAATATTTAGTATAAATTATACTAATTATGTTAATTTATGTTGCCGGTTTGTATTTCGTGTTTTTGTATTTTAAGTTTTTTAGTTTTGAATTTGGAGTCGACTATATACTACACTAAAAAGAACCAAAATTTCGTATTATTTTTCAGGGTCAACAACCTAGTCTCAGGGTCTTATATTTTAGACGTAAAATTGATAAACGAGGCATTTAAAAGAGAAGAGTGTGTCATATATTTGCGATTTTTTGTATTGATACAGGATAATTGTAATTTAGCGTCAACAACCTCGTCTCAGGTTCTATATATTTTAGCCGTAAAATTGATAAACGAGGTATTTCAAAGTGACGAGTGTCATGTATTTGCGATTTTTCGTATTAATACTAGATAATTGTCATTTAGGGTCGACAACATCTCAGGCTTTTTTTTTTTTTTTTTTTTTCGTGTTGATACAGGATAATTGTACTTTAGGGTCAACAACGTCTCAATTTCTATATATTTTAGCCGTAAAATTGATAAACGGGGCATTTAAAAGAGACGAGTATCATATATTTGCGACTTTTCATATTGATACAAGATAATTGTAGCTACTTTAGGGTCAACAACGTCTCAATTTCTATATATTTTAGCCGTAAAATTGATAAACGGGGCATTTAAAAGAGACGAGTATCATATATTTGCGACTTTTCATATTGATACAAGATAATTGTAGCTACTTTACGGTCAACAACGTCTCAATTTCTATATATTTTAGCCGTAAAATTGATAAACGGGGCATTTAAAAGAAACGAGTATCATATATTTGCGATTTTTCGTATTGTTACAAAATAATTGTCATTTAGGGACGACAACCTCGTCTCAGGTTCTATATGTTTTAGTCGTAAAATTGATAAACGAGGTATTTCAAAGTGACGAGTGTCATGTATTTCCGATTTTCCGTATTGATACAGGATAATTGCACTTTAGGGTCCATCGTCTCAGGTTCTATATATTTTAGCCGTAAAATTGATAAACAAAGCATTTAAAAATAACGAGTGTGTCGTATATTTGCGATTTTTCGTATTGATACAGGATAATTGCACTTTAGGGTCAACAACCTCGTTTCAGGTTCTTATATTTTAGACGTAAAATTGATAAACGAGGCATTTAAAAGAGAAGAGTGTGAAATATATTTGCGATTTTTTGTATTGATACAGGATAATTGTAATTTAGCGTCAACAACCTTGTCTCAGGTTCTTATATTTTAGCCGTGGAGGTGAACTTTAGGGTCAACAACGTCTCAAGTTCTAAATATTTTAGCCGTAAAATTGATAAACGAGGCATTTAAAAGAGATGAGTATCATATATTTGCGATATTTCGTATTGATACAAGATAATTGTCATTTAGGGACGACAACCTCGTCTCAGGTTCTATATATTTTAGTCGTAAAATTGATAAACGAGGCATTTAAAAGAGAAGAGTGTCTCATATATTTGCGATTCTATTTCATAAAATCTCCGCCGATATAATATTGGATAATCGAGCCCAATCTCTACATATTGGAACCCAGACTCCCACACAACCTCTTTCGACTCATCTCGTAGCGAAGAAGACGTTGTTTGATATTCTACCGCAACAATATTTTATATCCTGCTTTATCTACTTCAAAATGAGTGAAGATATGCAAACAAACCGTGATGTTTATCACGAACCATCTACTCCTGCTGCCAATGAGCAACTTTCGCAGGGAAAACGACGAAATGTAGAAGACTCTAACGTTTCGGTCATTGAACCAAATAACAAACGTTGCAGATTCGATGCTGTGCCCAATGAGGCTTTGAACAGTTACCAGCTTCCAACTGAAATGGAAAAATATATAGAGAAGCATACAACTCGTTATATCACGGATAAAGTGTTAAATGATACGATTTTGATACCTCATCCAGTACCTTCGAATGTATCACCTGCATTGAAAATGGACGATTTTTTCAGACAATTATTGGAAGATTAAAATAAGAAGTCTGAAATCACTACGGATAGTATAATGGAAAAATTACAGCAAAAAACTATTAATGTTTTTGGACCCTTGTCCAAACTATGGTTATCCATTGGGGAAGCTATGAATTCCAATTCTGATGATCCACCTGTGCTCAATTTAGACCAACTGTCTCATTATATGGAACAAACTGTCACGTTGCTGGGCCAATCGATCAATGCTGTCAGCTATCAACGTCGGGTGTCAGCGTTATCAGCCATCATGGCGGATGCCAAGAAGGCGAAACAAACCGTTCGCGATCAAGGTCCAACCTTGGAATCATCTGGACAGCATCTGTTTGGTGATGGTTTCAAGAAACATGTACTTGATACGGCTAAAGCAAGAAAAGAATCCAAGGAGATCTACAACATGACGAAACATGGCGAAGGTTCGAGCCGTGGTGGTACACAGCCCTTTCGAAAAGGCCCCTCATTCGGTCGACAAAATGGGGGGCGAACAGCTACCGGTAGACGAACTTATTATCAACAAAGGCGTCAAGATGGTGGATATGGATATGAGCAGAGTACTCACAACAGAGGTTTCCAAGGTAAAAATATCTTTCAGAAGGGAACCGTTTCTCAGCATAGCTTCTCCGAGACAAAGAATCTCATTCGAGGAGCCGGATATCATCCCTTTGCACACATTAAAAAAGGTGCATCCAGTTGTCAAACGGATGTTTCCTCAACAAAAACTTGGAAAATTTCCAATTGCTGCAAGACTGCAGTACTTTCAAAAAAATTGGCAGCCCAGAGATCCTAGAATGGGTATCGGGTTTAAAAATTCCTTTTATGTCTCAACCCGTCCAGGTTGTAAAACCTCATCAACCTCGTATGAATGCAAATCAGTCGCTTTTGATATCCGAAAAAGTGAAAACTATGCTGAGAAAGGGTGCCATTCAAAAAGTTTACCCCCAAAAAGGGGAATTTCTGAGCAATCTGTTTCCAGTTTCCAAAAAGGATGGAGGGAACAGACCTTTGATAAATCTAAAAAATCTGAATTCATTCATTCCTTACAATCACTTCAAAATGGAAAATTTGAATTTGCTAAAAGAAATGTTGCAACAAGACGACTATATGTGCAAAATAGATCTGAAGGATGCATATTTCAATGTACCCTACATCGTTCATCAAGGAAATATGTTCGGTTTCTCTGGCAAGGCAATCTTTACGAATTTCTATGCCTTTGCTTTGGGTTAGGACCGGCACCACAGATCTTCACGAAGTTAATGAAAATTTCTTTGTCAATTTTACGTCGGATCAATATCCGGGTGATCATATACTTGGACCATATGCTTCTCATGCATCAAACTATAGAAGGTTTGAAGATGGCTATGGACACATTGATCTTCCTGTTGCAACATTTGGGTTTTGTGATAAACTTGAAAAAATCTATTTTGACTCCGGTTCAAAAAATCAATTATTTAGGTCTAGAAATAGACTCGAGGACAATGTCACTTCTGTTGCCACCAGAAAAGGTGCGGAAATTAGTTCAACAATGTCAAGAGGCAATAAAAAAGCCTCTAATGACTTTATGGAACTTGACCAGTCTGATAGGCTCTCTTTCATCAACAGCTCAAGCTGTTCTTCCAGCCCGATTACAGTATCGGTTTTTACAACAGGATCAGATTCAAGCTCTCAAAGTAAATTGTTCCTATCAGGCAACTCTCACTCTAAGCAAAAAATCAATACAGGAATTAGAATGGTGGGTGAACAATCTTCATTTATCAAATGGAAAATCTCTTCTGGTCCCAGAATTTCAGACCCTTCTTCAGACAGATGCCTCCAAAAAAGGATGGGGTGCCTTCTGCAGGGATCAATATGTAGGAGGGGAGTGGTCCAAACAGGACGCATCGCTTCACATCAATATTTTGGAATTGAAGGCAGTTCACCTAGCATTGTTGACGTTCAGCGAAATGTTCAAACTAACCACTGTACATGTACAAATGGACAACATGACTGCGTTGTCTTATCTAGTGAAAATGGGGGGAACTCACAAAACTCCAATGCTGCATCTAGCCAAAAAGATCTGGGCTTTTCTTCTTTCCAATCAGATCACACTTACTGCCGAGTACCTTCCAGGGGTGTTGAATGTGAAGGTGGATTGGGCATCTCGCCATTTCCACGACACCAGCGAATGGCTTCTGAATCCACAGGTGTTCAAAACCATATGTCAAATTTTGGGTCGATCAGACGTGGATCTTTTTGCATCCCGGCTGTGTCATCAGATTCCAGTTTACATGGCCCTGAAAGTTTGATGAGAAGACGAAGATAACAAAGTTTCCTAAAGTAAAGCAAATACGAAGGCACCCTCCTTATCGGGGACCTTTGAGGTAAGAGAAGTTTTAAATTTGTCTGAAGCTTTGAAGTACGAGGAAAGATTTGGAAAAGTGTGCATTGGATCTACACATTGTGTCAATAAAGAAAGCGCATATAAAAAGGCACCCTCCTTTTCGGGGACAAGAGAGTACAGGTTTCTTACTGGTTATTTACAAAAATAGTAAAATGGATGAAATGATAAAACACCTATTTTTTGATGATGCAACTGCACCAATAGCTTCTTTGAAAAAAATGTTGAAGATAAAGAAGTTCTGCTTGATGCACGACAAAAACGTATCAAAGCAATGGATCAAAATATAACGATCTTTCTGTATTTTCTGATACGACGGTCTTGTTTAAACATCAATAAATGTTTGCACTGTGCAAAGATTTGTAAAAGTACATCTGGACTGGAAACTGCACTTAAAAGCTTGCGGAAAAAAAAAAGTCTATTCAACATTTAGAAGACTCAAAAGCGAAATCAAATCAATCAATTGATGGGAATCAAAAAGAAGCTATTGCAATGCCATCTTCAACGGACGTTTTCCCAACAGCAATGTCAAGACCTCCTCCAGCTCCTGTGTGGGAAAGTGACATTGGAAGATGTTACGATGATAATAGACAATATATACGATGAAGTTGTTTTCTGGAGACGAAATGATTTCTCTTGCCATCTGGTACAGCTGGTAAAAAGTTTATCAAAGAACTAACTAGAATGATTGATATATGGAATAGTGACTACTCTCCATTGAAAGAAATCGCTTTGAAAGCAATGATGGTTATGCCTGCTTGCTTCTACAAAAACCTAGCTACAAATCGAAAGCTAAAGACCACAGTGCATGCCTAGCTAGGACGATTGGGAACTATGGGAATTGCAGATTTTGATGCCCTTGCTAGGGAGGCACGGACAATACAGGGCAAACTACAAATGAACGGAAGACAGATGGATCAAGAAAATCTCGCTAAAACATTTGCGCGAAACTTATTTGAAGGAAAAAGTAAAATGCGGCTTTGAAGCTTCTGGACAACACTAACACAGGAGGTATATTGCCACTGACTACGGAAACCCTACACGAATTGAAAAGTAAACATCCTGAAGCTAGCCCAGCAACTGAAGAAGGTGCTTATGACTGGTGAACTGCCCGTTCAAGTGATCCAGCTGTATTCAACAATATTTGATGAAGATCTACAAATCATCAAAGCAGCTTTACGTAACAAGAGGTGCATGTGGACCATCCAGGTTTGGATGTCAGTGGATGGCGACACATTCTTGTCTCAAAAAGTTACGGATCGACTGGAAAAGAATTATAGTGCATCTCTCGCAAAATTCGCTCGTCTTCTGTGTACCGGAAAATAGAAATCAAGCCGTCGTCTCAGAAAAAAACCAAACTTGGAAGCTTAGTAGCCTGTGGCTTATTCCGCTTGACAAGAACCTGGAGTTCGTCCGATAGGAGTTGAGAAGTATTGAGGAGAATTATTGGTAAAGCAATCATCTCAATAGTCAAGCCTGAGATAATAGAAAGCGCAGGAAGTCTTCAACTTTGTGCAGGCCAACAAGGCTGGTTGTGAAGCGGCAGTTCACGCCATGGCAGATATATTTGCTGAAGAAGGCAACTGATGGTATTCTTTTGTTGATGCCATCAAATGCATTCAATGCATTGATCGAAATGTCCTACTTCATAACATCCGTTATATCTGTCCGGAGATTTCTACCTATGTATGGAACTGTTATTGCTGTACCATCTCGTCTTTTTTTACTGGTGGCTCCGAAATTAAATCATCAGAAGGAACCACTCAGGGTGATCCTACAGCAATGGCTATTTATGCGTTGGCATTACACCTTTATTAGCATCTATTCGCCCTGAACCGATCCTGACATACGCCATGTGGCATTTGCCGATGATCTTGGAGGAGCAGAAAGTTTCGAAAAATGAAATATTGGGTGGACAAATTATTGACGGTCGCAAAATTTAGGATATTATCCCAATGCTTCGAAATCTTGGTTGATAGTGAAGTCTGAAGCAAAAAGAGTTGAATGCAGAAAAGATTTTTTGAAGACACAAATTTAAATATTATAGTTACAAGGAAGAAAGTACCTCGGAAGTTTTGTTGGCAGCGAGGAAGGAAAATATGAATTACGCAAGCAATTTAGTGAAAGAATGGTGTGATCAGCTTCTTGTACTCTCCAAAATTGCAAAAAGCCAACCACAAGCAGCTTTTACATCTTTTATAAGTGGCTTTAAACACAAGATAACCTACTTTCATTAGAACGTTTCCTGAAGTACAGCTTCAATATAGCAGCTTTTGACAAAGTAATTGGCTCAGTTTCATACCAGCATTCACTGATGGTCACATATGTCTTTCTGACGAAAGCTTCTTTTGTCATTACCTGCTAGAATGGGTGACTTTGCTTTGCCGATTCTTTGCAGATACAGCTCCGGAAGAGTATCAGAACTCGATTTTGGTACACTGGCGCAACTGGTTGACAACATTAAGCAACAGAAATCAGAGAATTCTATTGATTTGGGAAAAATGAAAAAGGTGAAAACGTGAAATAGGAAAAGAAACGTGAAAGAAAAATAGATCAACTATGCTATCACAACTGAGAGAAAGATTGAATAAAGAGGATATTAGAGCGAACGACCTGGCTACCATGGGAGGCGCTTCATCTTGGCTTACCACTCTGTCCCTGGAGTCAGAGAAATTTGTTCTAAACAAAAGAGAGTTTTTCGACGCAATTAATCTCAGATACAGATGGCCTCTTAAATATCTACCTTCCATTTGTCCCTGCAGTAAAGTGTATAGTGTAGATCATGCCATGTCTTGCCCAAAAAGTGGATTTTTATACATGAGAAATGATGAAATGAAAGATTCGATCGCCAATCTTTTGCAAGAAACATGCAAAGACGTTGAGGTAGAGCCGCGACTAATCCCTCTGACTGAGAAGCTCTACCACCAAATGCTATTCAAGGATGAGGC